>CALYLW010000992.1:52655-253998 GCA_944989445.1 Ampullaceana balthica
CAGTCGTATCGTTTTGGTTGGTTTGTTCAATCCCTGATGAAATATTAGTATAAAAATACAATAAATATGTACATAATATTATAACAAAAATTGTTCACATTATCAAATTACACATTTTTATTTGTTTATAAATTTAAATTCTTATTAATTTTTAAGAATATTTTTATAATTTAAATCATTTTTTTAAAATAATTTTTTTTAAAATCATTTTTATATCACTTTTCATTTCATCATGATCTATTTTGACTCGTATTATGTAACTTGTTTTCAAAGACATATATTCACCAAAAACAATTGAACGTGAATGTTATTTCCACAGCTATAACCATTCAAAAATACTTAGTTTATTAAAAAGTGCAGTTAGGTACGTGAGAAATGCAGAATTCCTATAAGTGGGATACAATTATATCATTTGTAATGGGAAACAACGAATGTTTAAGATTTTTTGGTATGTCGAGAAGTCATGTTTATCTAAATTAATTGTATCTTTTCTTCAAATATAGTTTTCATAACGGCTTTACTGCAGCATTACATTGAAAATATTACCGTATATACTCGTTCTACAGCCGACTTTCTTTGGACAAATCCAGGGGAAAATGTTGATGGGTCGGCTTACGATCTATTTATAGGCGATGTCTGCATGTACATTGATTCATTGAATATGGGTGTTGTTATTGCATATCATCAAGTTTTTTTTCAACGTTCTACAAGATTCGACTACACTATCACAAGCTTTGAAATGTTATTAAACATCTGCACTTACCTTATTTATTAACTTTATTTATTTGTATGAATGTTTTAATAAATTACTTTAAAAATTTTGTTTTCAACAACGAATTTAAATGCATGGGCTTTCGTCACGGTTCATCAAAGAAACAAAAAATACCGATAACTCTTGGGTTCGGCTTACGCGTGGGTTACACACTGTCTATACTATTCTCTTCCAAAAAACGTTGGGGGTCGGCTAATGAACGAACGGGCTATAGATCGAGTATAAACGGTAATTATTCAAAGTAGTTTGTTCAAACAGATAAGCGAATCAGTGAGCCGAAGAAAACTTGCAACAATATAGTGGGTTGAATATTTGAAGTATGGATAAATGTTTGGAAACAGAAACGAAAGTTGAAAGATTATCTACTGAATAAATACGATTAAAAAAAAATTAAAGCAAGACCCTTGAATTTACAGAAAATTGAAAACAAACTGTAACGAATGTTTATTTCAGTACATCGTGTCATTCATCGACATCATTTATTCACAAAAATGTCTTAGTGAAAGTTTTGCATGGATCACTACAACATGTCACCAAAGCAGTTAATAAAATTAAAACAAATTAATTCAATGAGAGATAATTTGTTCAACACTCTTTGGAAAAGAAGAGTTTAATCGTTTTCTTATTCAAACTAA
Organism: Ampullaceana balthica; assembly: GCA_944989445.1. Lineage (NCBI taxonomy): Eukaryota > Metazoa > Mollusca > Gastropoda > Lymnaeidae > Ampullaceana > Ampullaceana balthica. The sequence goes on from CALYLW010000992.1 coordinate 54,063, forward strand.
AGTATTTGTTAATTATCAAAAACTGGATTTTAAAAATCGATATTACGCTCTCTTTTATTCAGTACTAGCGGACCCGTCGTGCGTAGAAAGCAGTGCTCCTGTGGATTTTCTGTTACTAATCACAAACAATGAGCCCTACATAAATACACTCATACAATTTAATCAGATTCATCCAAGTGAATAATTGTTTGGAATGTTTTTTCTAAACAAAAGTTAAAATTTCATGGAGTACTACTTCATCAAAATGATACTTTTTATATACATTTAGCTTTTATACTTGTGGATCGGTGGGCAAGTTTCGACTATAAAAGGGGTCAATGCGTCAAAAAAGTAGGGGAATCACTGATCTGCTGATAGAGACAAATTATAACCTTAAAAATAAAATAATTAGACAATAGAATGTAAATATTAACTGAGACAAAATAATGAATCAGTTAAAATGGAATATCTGATTTGGAGAGAGAGGGGTGGGGGAGAAAGAGAGAGAGCTAATTAATTTTTTTTTAAATAAGTACTCGCATTGAAAAATTGAGTGACTTTATGATGGTAAAGAAATGGGCACATTTAGGGAGAGAGAGATAGAGAGAGTAAGTGAGAGTGTTAGCCAGTAACATAATTAACTTATATAAGAAGAGAGACAGAGATTTATAATTTGAAGATGTTGGTTTATATAGTAAGAATATGAGTGAGATAGAGAAACCGAGAGAGTACATATAGACACGTTTAGGTTTTGGCACATGTGTAAAGATAGTGTTAAAACAGTTAAATAAATGAGCACATATAGAGATTGACAGAGTTTAGTCATGTAAAAACAAACTGATTAAATTTGTGATAGACGGTTTGTTGGCTGAATAAATTGTAACATTTAGTTGGGGAGAAAATTAAATGTTTATTCGGTGGAGAGATTGGCACATATATATATATATATATATATATATATATATATATAGAAATAAAGAAAGAGAAGGAGGGAGAGAGAGGGAGAAAGAAAGAGAGAGAGTGAGAGAGAGAGAGAGAGGGGGCAGTTAAAAAGTCGGAAAAAGTTTGGAGAGAGAGAGACTTAGTCAAGTCAAAGATTTTGGCAATATGAAAGATAATTTAAAATATAAATGTTTGGCACACAATAAATAGAATGTGTTGTAACATGTTGAGAAATTTGTAATAATTAGTAAAATGAATGGGTGCCTCAGGAAATAATGAGAAATATATATATATATATATATATATATATATATATATATATATATATATATATATATATATATATATATATATACATATGTTACGGCCAAAGCCTGAAATCCGGCCACTTCGCGAACTGGCCGGTCAATTCGCGAAGTGGCCGACAAGTCTGGTTACAGCCCAAAGTACTTACAACTAATAATTGTATTTCGGGTTTTGGCCGACCTATTCGCGAAGTGGCTGGGTAACCTTGGCCAAAGCCCGATGTGGTAGTGGAAGACTGCCCGGTTAGCGGCACACCTGTCGCTTCTGGTGTGTTGGTGTGTACGAAGTAGGTAAAAGGGTGGCACTCTGTGACGATACTATAGCGTTAGTCTTTCCTTTTCGGAGAAGGCCCAGACATTGTGACTAGTTCTTATTGGTTTCAATGTGAGTACTTTATTACTCGTATTTATAACTTCTCAGCTGAGTGAAGCTGGTGCACATCAGGAAAATGCGGAAACAACATTTGATATGAAAATCAGATTCTCTGATACTTTGAATGCTTGCTTACAAGGAAAAGCCAATGATAGGGAGATCCTCACCAAACAGAAATACATCGCTCTAAGAGAGAACTTTAAAGAGGCTAATGCAAAGAAGGAAAAAGAAAGTGGTTATTATCGTCGTCTAGATTTTTTTGATGATCTTGAAGTTTGCGGTAAAGAAAGACTTATTGTGCCAGTAACAGGAGACAATAGCGATATTTTGTACTATCTGTATTCAGAAGAACTGTTCGAATTACTGCACGATACTCACTTGAAAATTGGACATGGAGGTCACACACGGATGGATAAGGAGCGACGAACTAAGTACAAAAATGTCACCAAAAAAGTCATTAGATTCTCTCTTTGCTTATGCAAGCGAAGCATGATCAAATTGTCTAATCCTGAGAGGTCTAGTTTCTATACTTTTGTTATTGAAAGAAGTTAACTCGAGATGCCAGGTTGATCTGATAGACATGCAAAGTAGTCCTGAGGGGAGTACAATTTTATACTCAATTATCAAGATAATTTAAACAAGTTTGTACTATTTGCGACCTCTTAAAAGCAAAACAGCAGAAGAAGTTGCTTATTAGCTACTCGATATCTTCACCGCCATAGGGGCTCCACGTGTGCTTCAATCAGATAATGGGAAAGAATTTGCAAACCAAGTTGTAAATGAGCTTAAAGGACTTATTAAGTTTTACTTTTGTAACTGGATTTGATCATTTGTAACTAACGATCAATGTTAAGTATTAAATCTAACTATACAAACTTCAACCTGCTCGTGACTGCTTCGGGCTTTTGCCAATCGACCCTAGCTATTTCGCCAACTGGCCGGCCAAAGCCCGAATTTCGGGCTTTGGTCAGCTACTTTTCATCATCATTGGCCACTTCGCGAAGTGGCCGATTTCGGGCTTTGGCCGTAACATATATATATATATATATATATATATATATATATGGTTGTGTGCGTGTGTGTGTGTGTGTGTGTGTAGATTTTCAGCAGTAGAGACTCGCTTAATGATCTGATAGATAATACTGTTGCAGATAAAAGACGGAAACTATTATTGAGGTATTGTTCTAACGGTTAAAGCTGCGAGACGTCAAAGGTTCGTGCGTTGTTTGGTTAATGTTAATCTGGAAATCTAAATGATTATCATTTTAAAGTCTATTTTTTAAATTTAAAAAAAAAGCTGAGTGATATCCCTTAGCGTTAGGCCATTGTCATAATTGAGGGTAAATCTATATAAAATTTCTTACAATTAAGTTTTAAAAAAAATCGTATTAATGTCATAATTGATTAATCACACTGATTGAAAATGTTATGTATGTTATAATAAATTGACAATTTAAAAATAACCCAGTAATTTGAAACAAATTAAAGGCTATCAAATCAGAATCGATCAGTACATACGAGACTCAATGATGTCGTACTGTATGGGACCACTGAACTGGACGTCAGATTTTCGAATAATGCACGTGAAAGATACGAAAATAGGGTTATAATCAACCAGTAATGCAGTTCCATTAGCAATTTTCGTAATTCCTGTATGATATCGGCGGTTGGATATAAATCTCCTACTAGTTCCTACATTCACAGTCCAAAAGTAACTGAAAAAAAAATGTAATTAATATGTATATGCACATGTAAACGTCTCGGGTTTTTCAAATATATATTCACATACGTATGATGCATCACACAAAACTCTTAGAAGTCATATTGGTGACATGAAAAGCAGTATTACTCGTACACATACCTTGTCCTAAATGATCAGGGTAGTTAAAATACACACCATTTTATGTGTAGTGTAAACCATTTTTTGATGTTGTTGTTTAAAAAGAAATTATCCTGAAATTGCATTTAAGTCTAAATTATTAGAAATCTATATAAGTTACAAATCTTTCTATTTTATGATGCAAGGATTTGTACTTCTGGTTTTCTCTGCTACCGTATTAAAGCGATACTTGACCCTTTTGTCATTAAATTCAAGTATGAGAAAATAATAAATTAAACCAAAGACATTATGAGCGTCAATAATTTATAGTCCCTTTTTAAAAAATTCTTTGAAACGATATTTTAAAAATATCAGTGACACATTAGTGCACTTCAAAACAACCGCCTACACTCAACATTTGCGGCTTTGTTTCCGTTCTCTCCTGTGGGCGCTCTTTTGTCGTGCGCGCCGCGCATTTGATGGGTCACTCTTTTTTCCAAACTGATCCACTTCTATGTCCGTTATTTGTCCACCGGAATTTAGCAGTGTATTTATTGATTTTATTAAAGTTTTAAACCAAATCAAAGCAAACTTGCATCTCTTTCAGCAGCTTTATTAGAAAATGGACGATGTGCACACAAAATGGATTTCCAAACAAAAAACAAACAAAAAATGGCTAAACAGAGTATTTTGATTACCGGAGACATTGAACAGATTTTTCTCTGGAAAAGCATAATCACTGGAAGTGAATTTCATTTACAAGGTTTGGGTCGCAAAACTGCCTTACCCGTTTGACATATTCAGCAAGCTCAATGAACTCAATATGTCCCTTGAGTTAAAAAATAAACTGTTTTCAAGTTGACTTACAAAGTACATCCGTTTAAATACAAACTGGAGTTGTGCGGATGGCGTATTTTGGATCTGTTTCAAACATTAGCGGGCATTCTAGGTGAGATTAAGCCATTGCATTCATTACCGCAGTTGTTGCAAGCTCACTTGTCTTTGCTTTTAAATAGTTTGATTGCTACTTCCCAAACACAAAAGAACCTCGAAGTACCAATGTGTAAGTGACACATTTATGAACAAACCAGGCGAATCTTGCCAGTGTGCAAGAAGAATTTAAACTGCTCGAAATTTCAAATGATTGCATTATATCATGAGATTGCCACCATAGCAATTAAATCCATATTGCCATTTCCGACATCCTATATGTGTGAAGCGGGCTTTTCTGAAGTAACAGTAACCAAAAAAAACACACACACACACAAAAACACAAATAACAAACAAAGGAATAACGTTGATAAGATCAGCACACTTCGGGTTTCATTTTCTCCCATTACCCCCAGATGGAACAGTCTCGATGCAGAAAAAGAAGCTCAGTGTTCTCAATCATTCAATTTTCTAGTAAGTTAAAGTATTAAATATTTTTTTAATTTATATTTTTTTGGTGTGATCCTATTTTATTTTAGAGGAAAGTTTAAGTACAATCATATTATATATTTTAAAAAAAATAAAATAGAATACGTATATAAATAATCAACGCCATAGACCCCCCCCCCGGGTAGAGGGCCGCGATAAAATTATCATTATTTTACCTCTCCGCGGCGATAAAAGTTTGGTGACCACTGGCCAATGCCCTTGGAGGAATGTAATACGGCAACGCTGATCAGCGGATGTCCCTCAGAGACTTGAAGTCAGTTTACATTACAGCTGTCACTAACGTCCCACTCTTGCCCAAGCGTAATTTATAAACGGCACCAACTCCTTTTAACTAATATTGACATAACATATTCTTAACAATTCCCAGATCCCTGCCTTGCTCGCATGAACATTTTTCTTACTTTCTTACCAAAAACGGTTAATTTTTGTTTGCGCAATGAATCTATGTAACTGTGTAACAATCACGTCTCCAAACTTGAACCTAAAAACAATCTTTATGATTTCAAAGTGTCGTACTTTCTATCAAGGATTGATCAAACTCTAACAATGCCCTAATTCCCCATGCCATTTCAACAAATATGTCTTTTTCTTTACACCACCACGATACCAGTACTTTTTTCCGAAACCTTCACCATGCTTTCACAACTTCCTCTTTATACACCCACAAACCAATCTTAAAACACTTAAACTTGAACTGTCCCTAAACCCATCATTGTGTCGTTTTGGGAACCATCTTGAGATGCACACTATCTCACGCCATTTGTCCTGTTCCCGTGCTGCATTTAGAGAGTCGCGGAATGACAGGCCGGTTCTCTCTTTGATATCGTCTTACCACCTTTTCCTTTGTCTGACTCTTTGTTTCCTTCCTGGACTGTGCCTTGGTTGAGTCTTTGCGAGACCTCCAGATCTTGCCAAGTGTTCGTACCATCGTAGTTTGCTATTCTTAATTGAGGTAAGAAGGTCCTCGTAAGGGCCAATGACAGCACTTATATTGGTGTGGACCGCTTCGTTTGTGGTGTGCGCTGTGTAGGAGAGGTTCAGTATCTTTCGATACAATCTCATCTCAAGCGTATTTATTTTTCTTTAAAGTAATGGGGGTGAGACTGCAATCAGGCTTTTATATAGGTAAATTTATAATAAAAAAACAGGGTATTAGTTGGTCTGACAGGACGTAACACAACAGCGAACGTTTCGGCAAAGAGCCTTCCTCAACGGACAAATTTTACACAAATGAAACGAATAAAACTAAATAATAAAAGAAAAACGAAATAATAATTTAAAAAATACAAATAATAAAAAATAAAAAATAAGTAAAACATTATATAATAAAAAAGCTAAGTGTTTTTTTTAGTATTTCGTTTAATTCGTTTCATTTGTGTACTATTTGTCCGTCGAGGAAGGCTCTTTGCCGAAACGTTGTATTACGTCCTGTCAAGCATACTAATACCCTGTTTTTATATTATACATTTACTTATTTTTCTTTGGAGGTCTGCATGAGCGTCAAAGCCTCACAGCCATACAAGAAGACCGACATCACCAGAGAGTGCATTAATCGAATATTTGATCTTAATGAGAGTTTCTTGCTTGCCAGATGTGTTTTAGTTTGCTCAGTGCTGCCGGTGTTTTGGCTAATCTGGCAATAATTTCTGGCTTTGAGCCCTCGTCGGATTTATGATCCCAAGATATTTAAAGCTGGAGACCCCTCTTAGAGTTTTTCCCGTTTATCCGAATTTCATTTTTGAATATTCAATTTGACATGACCTTGGTGTCTTCTGCATTGACTTCCATGTCATACGCCTTTGTTTTTTTCTCTAGATTTGCATGGACTTTTTTTAGTTTGTCCTCGCTCCCAGCTATGCAATCTATGTCAACCGTGACTCGTAGTTTGGTTATAATTCTCCCTCTGATGCTGACTGTTCCGAAATGGTTTTCTAGTACATCTGTCATAATCATTTCAAGGAAGAGGTTGAAGAGGATGGGGGAAAGTAAGCAGCCTTGTCTGACAGCAACAGTGATCTTAAACCAATTTCCCAGCTTGCTTTTGAATAGTTCTGCCATAGCTGCTTTGTTGTATCGGTTCTTTATCACTTCAATGAGGTTTGCATTAATGTTGAATGTGTGCATTGTTGCCAACAGTGCCGCATGCCACACTCGGTCAAATGCTTTTTTAAAGACTATGAAGACATGATAGAGGCCACGCTTGTGTTGGAGATGTTTTTTACAGAGCTCTCGCAGGTTAAAGATTTGCTCCGTTGTGCTTTTTCCTGCTCTGAAGCTCTCCTGCTCTTATGAAATGATTTGTTCTGCTTGTGGTTTCAGTCTGTTTAATATGATCATAAGCATGACTTTGCTAGGGTGACTAATCAGGCTTATTGTAAGGTAGTTCTGGAACATCTGTAAATTACCCTTATTTCGGAGCGTGATAACCTTAATCTTGAACAAAAAACATTGATTATTAAAATGTACAGTCGTCTATTTCTTGAACACACACTTTTCTTACTTATGCACGAACACCTTTTTTTTAATTATTTTTTTTATTTCCAGCATTAACAGTTTAAAATTAAATCAACAACACATGTTTTGTAGGTTTGTTAAAATAACCAATGTACTTTAAAAGCTAACCAGTTATTGATATTGCACAGATGCGTTTCCTAATGTTGCCGTCACTCGAGATTTTCTACCCTTTAAAAAAATCAATAAAAATGACTTGATACCTTCCCTTCCTTAATATAAACACATTTAATCTTTCTAAAACAAAAACACTTAAACATGTCAGCACTAAAATCTTGGAAATTACTAAACATTTTATTTTTGGTTTATTATCCAAAGCGTCTATGTTCTCCTATCATGCTTATGTTAATTTAAAAAAAATACTTACGATGCGTTTTCTCCATGGAAATGATGTTTACAGTCTAATCTATTGTTCCTTGGCTTTGCGTACACCTTCAATAGACTTGGTGAATTCTCTGTACACGAATCTTAGATATACATCAGGAAATAATTTAAAATGACAGTTGAAATTTTACTTTGATTACAAAAAAAAATTAAATATTTAAAATAATAAAAAATAAAATTGACATAAATTTAAGATGGAAGTTTAATAGAATGTTCTACAAAGAGTGTAAATATAGATTATATGCGACCGGTTATCAACAGGCAGTGGCGTCACTAGGGAGATTTGGGGGAGGGGGGAAGGGTTACGCCATGGTTGAAGTAATCAAGTGGGTTGACAACAAAATCTAAATATATAATGTGTACGATTTTAAGTCAAAAGTAAACGGAAAATATTAGTTTACCTAGAAAATAATAACAAATTAAAATAAAATACGTTAAACGCGAAAAAGTATGAATAAAAAATTACAATTAACCTGCAATAATAATACAGCTCCAATAATCTAAAATAAAACAAGTTAGGAAAAAAATAAAAGAAACCGCCACACTGGAGAGAGAATAAAAAATGATGGACATGAAAGAGGTTATGTCTTTTATAAAATGAAATAAAGCCAACCGGGCTTTGACATACCGACACCATGGAGTAAGCCGGTGAGACGAAACCCACACCACTACTCCTTCCACCACTGCAGGTTAGTTGCAATACGATTTTTGACATACCAACACCATGGAGTAGGCTGGTGATATGTAACCCATCTCACCAATAATTCACCACATTTGGTTAGTGGCAATAAGATTTTTGACATACCAACACCATGGAGTAGGCTGGTGATAAGTAACCCATCTCACCAATACTTCACCAAATTTGGTTAGTGGCAATACGTGTTGTCTCAAAAAAGAAATCCGAAGATGTGTTATTTTTTTTTCTTCCTATTTTTTCGTGTTTTGAAATGTTGAAAAGTATGCATTAAATGACTTTGCGTTATTATTTTTATTTAATGTATATTCATTAAAGGCACGCAAACGTGTATTTTTCTTGTGTCCCTTAACCTCGTGGTCATAGGGGGTTATAATGTTTCCAGTAGAACTTTCTCGGGGCTTGGTAGACCTTGGTGGTGCCCTTCTCCTCTCCTGGTCAGCGGAGGACTTTTTAGCGATAGTCATTTATCAACATTTTTATTGTGGCCTTAACGTGGGCTTGATCCTATGCCCCTCAGCTTGTGAGGCGAGCGCACTATTGACTTCGCTATCCAGCCGCCGACATGTATATCTATATAAATATTATGCACCTTAAGAAACTTACTTGTCTTGTGTATAAGTGCTTTAAAAAATATCCTTTAACTTGATATTATTTTCACACGAGAAAAATTTAGTCTTGTCTATTTCTTACGTAACAATTTTCATTAAAAGGTAGCTGATGTGTACGTTTGGCAGCCGAAGTAAATTGATTTTGTATGAACCCGATCAGAACCGCTCATCCGCTACTGCAGCGAGTTTTATTTTTTAATGTTGAAAAACGTCTGTATGGACCATTATATTTCATATTATTGAATATATAATCTGTTATATTCAAGTATGTTGGCTACAATTCATTATTTGGCATTCTTGCAGCAAAAAAGTTAAGCAAGTGAATCCTTTCTTTTAAAAACATTTTTTAGTAGAGGGAAATATATGGATAATTCGCAATGACTGAATTGCAAACCACTCTCAATAAGTTCCAGGCTGGCAAAGCACCAGGTCGAGATAAAGTTTAAAATAAAATGCTCAAATATCTGGGCAAGACATACCGAATAAAACTACTGAGTTTTATTAATAGAACTTGAACAACAGGCAAGCTGCCGAAGCTGTGGGAAAAGGCCACAATAACCCACGTGAAAGCAGGCGAACACTCGTCAAGCTACTGGTAAAATTCAGACAGCCACTAACGATCTCCAGTTGAGGAATCACACTGTTGCTGTGTTGTTCGATCTGAAGCAATCATACGAAAAAATGTTGCGTGGTGGCCTACTTTATAAGTTGCAGCAGGTTGGAGTCACTGCAAACATGTACGGCTGGATAAAATCGTTCCTCACGGAAAGAACGATCAAAACCCGAGTTGGAGAAATATTAGCGACGCGCGTCTACAGGACGGACTCCCGCAGGGTTCCGCCCTCAGCTGTGCGTTGTTCTTAGCCTACGTCTACGACCTACAAGGCATTCTCGAGTCACATATTGCCATGTTTGCTGACAATTTGGCTAAATGGATTTCTGGAAAAGACGTGGCAACACTGCAGATCCGGCTTCAGGAAGATCTGAATCGAATCAAAGATTACGCCAACCGATTGCACCTAGTGGTTAGCGCGGAGAAAAACGTCCATTCCATTTTCACAAATGGACCGAGTGTTCTGAAGCTCGAGTTGGTGCTTCAAATATGTCTGAAAAGTTTGAATGGGGATCGGACGCCAACGTACTTGGGAATCAAATTTGACCAGAAAGTTTAGCAGCATAACCATGTGCGTGAATTGTTCGACAAAGCCACAGCTAATCGGTCCCTTGTGAAGTCAATAGTCAACACTTATTGGGGGGTCGGACGCACGTTTCAAGGATGGCAGAAGTGGATATGGACTACTTATTCAATACCCCCAACATGGACACGAACTGCCGTGACCATGCAGATCTGCATACAGCAGTCACGACGCTGAACTGGAGGCGATCTGCAGGGGTATGTAAAGAATACGCCAACGTCTATCAAGAAGAAAGATTTTCACGACCGTCGTAGTCTTCACCGACTCTCGGTTTTCGCTCGAGACTGTGGGTCGATCCTCTCTGGAGACGAAAACGGTCAGTGTCATTTTGGAAACAGTAGGTGAATCCTATCACGAGTTAGAAAAGTAGTCCTTCAGTACATCACTGGGCATAGTGGCGAGCCTCGAAAAGTTAGCAAAAGAAGGGTCTGCTCAGCCCCAACCAGACCTTCCGATAACCAGTTCGGGGTCAGATCGTGACATAAAGACCATTTGCGAGAGAAATTGCTTCAGTGTTGGGCATCTGGAAGCACGACCAGAAAAGTATACCAGTACATGGTGCAACCGAGCAAAAGCGACATCTGGTGGGATATTGGATGTAGCAATCAGACGCTCATAACCAGAATGAGAACTGAACATTGTTATATACGATGCTACCTGTACAAGTTTAACACCAGAAGGGAACTGACTGTCGGTTGTGTGGCCACTCGAAGGAGACTGTGGTCCACGTGCTCGAAGAGTGCCTCGATCTTTGTGGGGAGTTGGTAGGAGAAGTCACGGTATCTGAAGAGGAGTACCTCTATTGCGATGCCTGCTTGATGAAGCTCGCATGCAATAAAATGTCTCGAGCGAAAACCACGAGTGGTGAAGACTACGATGGTCGGGAAAACCTTTCTCCTTGCTAGACGTCAGCGCACTTCCTTCAAACCCCTGCAGATCGCTTCCAGTTCGGCGTCGCGACTACTGTATGCGGATCCTCACGGCCCTGACAGTTCAATACTTATAGGTCCAGGTTAAGGGTATGGAATCAGTACTCCGTATCCCCTTCTGCCATCCTTGAAACGTGAGCCGTCCGTGAAGACTTTTACCAAGCTGTAGCAATAAGCCTCGATTGTCTTCAGAGTCTCGTCTCGCTGGAGCTCGAAGGGACTGGCTTTCAAAACCGCTGTATTTGCCAGTGTCAAACGTAGTTCAGGCAAGTCAAAGCTTTTATGTGGCCATCGAGCAGGGTCCAGTTGCATTCGTTCTCTGTGCTTGGGTATAGGGACTGAGTCTCCCAGTGCGTGGACCGTATCCATGAAGGATGGTCTTTTCAGTCAGGTCCTCTTTACCCATCGGTCTTGTAGTTGGAAGCAGGGTTCGTCATGCTCCAAACTACGGTATCGCTCTACCGTGGTCATGATTGCTTTTTCTCGCCATATCGCCAGGGGTTCCATGTGGGTGTCGTACGCAACCCCCGCATACAAAACGTAGAGCTTGGTTGATGAAGCTCGATCCAGTCCCTCTAGAGCCATACGGCTTGCAAAAGCCTGGACCGGGAGGCTGTAGTCAATGGCACCCCTAACACTACCGAGATAGAGAGCTCTCAGTAGTCTTTCGTCCGCACCCCAACTAGTGCTAGCCAGTTTCTTCACCAGGGACAGTTTAGCTGTGGCTTTGGCGCAACATTCACGTACATTCACGCAACAACCACGTTATGTAGATGGACCTTCTGGTCCATCTTGATTCCCAAGTACGTTTGCGTCCGATCCCAATTCAATCTTTTCCCGCATATCTGAAGCACCACCTCGTGCTTCAGAGCATTCCGTCCATTTGTAAAAATGGACCGTTTTCTCTTCGATAGGATTCCGATTCTCCTGCAGACTGTTCTGCAGTGTTGCAACGTCATTTCCTGAACTACATATATACATTGAGCCATACCTTCAGCAAACATTGCATTCTGCGAACCCAGAATGCCTTGTAGGTCTTGGACATAGGCTAAGAACAATGTACAATTAAGGGCGGACCCCTATGGGAGTCCGTACTACAGACGTGCCTCGTTGGACAATGACTCCCCCACTCTGGGTCTTGATCGTTATGTCCGTAAGGAACGATTTTATCCAATTGTACATGTTTGTAGTGACACCTAATTGCTGCAGCTTATAAAGTAGCCCTACACGGCACAACTTGTCGTAAGCCTGCTTCAGATCGAAGAACACCGCAACGGTGTGATTCCTCGACTGGAGTTCATTTGTAATCGTCTGAATTAAAGGGAGAGCCTGGTCCATCGGTTGGCGTCCCTTTCGGAACCCACCTTGAGTTATTGGAATGCTTTTGGTCTTTTCGAGGAACCATTAGAGTCGTGCGTTCACTAACCGTTCAGCTACCTTCCCAACACACGACGTCAGGGAAGTTGGCCGGTAGCTGGACGGGTGTTGGCCTGGTTTCCTCTCATTGGGAATTGGGGTTATTGTTGACTTTTTCCACAGCTTTCCCAGATGTTTGAGCATTTTATTGTGAACTTTATCTGGCCCCGGTGCTTTGTAGATTGACACTTGTTCAGAGCGTTTTGCAACTCTTTCATTGTGAAGGGAGCCGCGAAAACCTCATGCTGGCGTCTTTCTTATTTACCTGGGCAAAGTGTTTGTTTAGCGCTCGTGCACGCTTAACGTCACTAGCCCTTTGGCCTTTTGGTGTCGTCAAACGGTTGGAGTTCTTTGTTTTCCCTGCGCCAGATAGTGCATCTATGAGCCGCCAAACTTTTCTCCCGTCTACGAGGTCGACTTTTTCGCACGTATTTACCCATTTCGCCTTCTTCGTTTTGTCGACAGCGGCCCGGACTTCAGCCGTGAGTCTGTTGTACGCCCTACGAGCTTCGGTTGTCTTAAGCCTTGCGGCCGTTTTCCGTGCTTTTGCTCGTTGTTTCACCAATTCTGCCAGACTTTTGTCCCAGTAAGGTCTGAACTTCTGGTTCCCGTGTGTCAATAAACCGCCCGTAGGTGGCATACATGTTGTCTCCTGCAACATCCAGCAGAGCGAGCTTGGTCTCGCTCTCGGAATCGTACTTACGCCAATCGGCCTTACGAAACTGCCAATGCCTTCTTTTAAATCCAGGTTTGCCTGCACCAAGCACAAATTCAATCAGGTTTGTGAGATGGTCGCTCCCTTCTTCCTTTAAGACTTCAAGTCTATGCTTTGACTCAAGGTCATCGGATATAAGCGATAGCTCTGGGCGGGAGTCCGTGCTGTGGCCTGTGTGTAGCAGTGTCGGTTCACTGTCTGCGTTCTGCAGCCTAATGAGATTTATATCTACTAAACTAAACACATATTCTGAAGGCCTGAGACTAATCTCTTAAGGCCTTGGCTAGTACCTGTGCAATCTGCTGCATCTGCTGAGCATTGCCATACAACATTGTCTTTACGTGGGACTATTCCGCCTCTCTCCCCTCCCCGGCTATATCTAGCGCGGGGCAAGACGTCACCAGGTGTACGACCGTCTCAGAGGCTTGGCTGCAATGACTGCAGTTCGAGTACCTGTTGTGGTCTAGCCTGTGAAAGTATGAGTTGGTTGGGCAGTGTTCTGTTCTTATCTGAGTCACTAAACTCTGGTGTTTGCGACTCAGGTTCCACCACTGGTCTGATCGGCCTAGCCGAATCATGTTAGCGAATACCCCCCTGGCTGTCGTGTTGTCAGCCCACTCATGGTACCACTTGTTCTTGAAGTGGTCCTTTAGCCTGGTTTTAGCCCCAAGATAGGTGACTGGGGTTTCTGGTTGGGGCAGGGCCGCTCCTGCTTTTGCCAGGGAGTCTGTACTTTTCATTGCCATTAACATTCACGTGGCTGAGGATCCACTGCACTGTTACCTTACCTCCACATCTTTCGAGCTTGCCCACGTCCTCCAAGATTGCGTCAACCAAGTGGGTGCTACGCTTTTCAATAACCAGGACTTCGAGGGCTGATCTCGAGTCACAAAACAGTACCGTGTCGAAACCGAAAATTTCCGACCTCTGCAGTGTACGGTGCACACTTTCCAGGGCCCTGTGTATAGCATCAAGCTCCGCATAGTAATTCGATGCCATAGTCCCACTGGGACCTTAAAGTTCTTCTTTTGGTGGCCCTCCTATTGGGTATAAGATGAGCGCACCATATCCTGCAATTCCTTCACTTGAACTGGCAGTCCCATCCGTGAACACTTTTACTTGGGTTCCCGCGAACCCTTCTATCGTCTCAAGGGCAGCAGCCGCTTCTGTACATGTTCAGGGCTGCGTTTTGTCACTGCCTTGTATGTCAAAGACAAACGTATTTCGGGACGTGTGCATTCCACATAGGGCGGTTTAAGTGGGACACTTATAATTTTTCTTCTATTTCGTGGGGGTTTGACGTTCCTATCAAGTTCCGTTACTTGATGCATACATGAGGAACGTTCCAAACACCCACGTCCGCCCCAGTTGTTTTGCATTTGGTAGCAGGGCTCTCTAGTGTCTAACCTGCGGTACCTCTTTGCAGTTGTTATGATTGCCTTGTCCCTACGTATATCGAGCGGCTCTACGTTTGCGATGACTTCCACGGCAGCTGTGGGTGTAGTTCTGTTTGCGCCACAGATAAATCTTTAAGTCTGGTTCTGGACTCGACCCAGTTTTTCCAGTGCCGTTTTACTGGCAAAGGCTTGGACGGGCATGCTGTAGTCCATTATCGACCTCACACTGCCCAGAAAGATAGCTCTGAGCGTGCTTGCTCCAGCGCCCCAGTTTGTGCATGCAAGCTTTTTCACCAGGTTGAGCTTGGCAGTAGCCTGGGCAGTACAGGTCTTGTACGAAATTATGCATTTGTACTTTTTGATCCAGTTTGACTCGCAGGTATACCGGCTGTTTGTACCATTTGAGCGCTACATCTTTTATTTTAAGTTTATTTTTTATATCTACTAAATCAAACTATTTAGTCATTGACATTTGCTGGTTGTATGTGTACGTATGATATGAATAGCGAATAGGCGGCTGGATAGCGATGTCAATAGTGCGCTAGTCTCAAAAGTTGAGGGGAGAGTGATCGAGCTCACGAAAACCCACAATAAAATGAAGAATGACTAACGCTAAGTCACCCGCTGACCTTGAGAAGAGATGGGCACCACAATGGTCAACCAAGCCTCGAGAATGTTCTAATGGAAACATTGGAACCCCTTAATAACACGAGATTATGGGACACAAAAAATAAATAATAAAAAATAATATGAATATATAGCTATTTAAAATTTTGCAGTAATAATCATTTGTAAACAGATTGTGTTTAATAAAAAGCTGATATAATTTTCAAATTTTAAACTTGATAAAATGAACGCTCTTTCTAAATGTTTATCATTTTAAGAAGGTAATAAAATAATTGTGTTGTTATTATCATATTATATGGTAACTTACATTGTCCGTAACATGGACTTGACACGACACACAAGCAAATAGCAATCAGTAGATGTATTGGGAATACTGTCATGGCTTGAGTTCTCCTTATTCATACAAATCACAACACGTTATTTTAATCAAGGCTATAAAATAAAGAAATTTCTAGGCTATGCTAAAGGATTAACTCCAAGTTTTAAGTTATTTAAGTAAAGGTCAATCTATGACCAAATTTGGTCAGTGAAGACTTACCTATCAAAAGCTTTGGATTGAGTTGAGCACTGTTCATGTGCTAAAAAAATGACAAGAACAAATCAAATTAGGAGGCTCGTATGTACTCAACACAAACCACTTGAAAAATTAATTAAAATCTATTGATTAAACAATTGATCTTCTTTTTTTTTATTCCAGGATGGTTAACATAACTTTGTTTTGTTAACTGAATAGCATTAAAGTATTGGATATTACGTATAGTTACTTGTTCAAACTCAGGAGACTTAAAGCAAAAGCTAAGATCAAGTCAGACACTATCCTGGACATTATATTAGCTGACGACTGTGCGCTTAACTGGCTCAGATGCACATCTGCAACTTAGATTAGATAAATGTTGCAGTGCATGCTAAAACTATGGACTCATCATCGGCAAAACAAAAGAGAAGTTTTTTTACCAGCAGCCCCTGGAAATATTAGTCTAAGCCTTGTATAATGATCAACGTCATCAAAATCAATACAGTGAGCCGCTTTACTTACCTTGTCAGCACACTGTCTCAGAATGCAAACATTGATGTCGAGGTTAACTTGAGAATCAAACAAAACTCAAGCTATACATATGTTTCGTATAAATAATTGTCTTGCATGCGTTACGTTCTGTGTTCTTGTACTTGTATGCCCTTTAGAACAGTTTAAAGCTCAATGCCGCTCAACACCTTCAAAACATTCCATAACATTAATTTGATCCAACCCTTTAACAATGTTCTTTCAATCAACATCAATCCTCTAACTCGACTATCAACTGCTAACCCGAACTACGAAACGTTCACTATATCGCGTCATTTACAGTTCCAGAGCCCAGTTCCTTACTGAGATACATCACTGTATAAATTATCAATGTATTATTAGTATCAACTCATGTTACGACATAATTTTAAAAAAAACTTGTGTTTACTATAATGCGCACCTCACAACAGACTAGTATAAATAGTCACGTATCTGTAAAACCCCATTAACCTATAACATTGTCCTTGACAATATGAGACTTGGTCAATATTGGCATCCACAAAAAGCAAGCATTAGAAAACAATTGCTGGAGAAAAATCTTAAGGATCACTTATCTAGAAGACAAGATTAATGATTACGCATGGGACAGAATAACAGTCACATAAATATTAATGTATAAATTATAATATAAGGCAATATAATTTTTTATGAAATAATACATTTATAATAAATATACATTATAGACGATAAATAGTATAGCGACAATTAAGTGATGCTTGCTGGCATGGTCCGGTCATGTATATATCACAGAGGCGTAGCTAGGGGGGCGGATGGGGTGGTCCGCCCTGGGAGGCACACTTCTAGGGGCGGCATTTGTGGGCATTTGAAAAGTACAACTATTTCCGACAACCGCCCTTTTTCTTTTGAAGGGGGAAAACCCAAGTGAAACAAAAATACTCGTGCTTTTGAGTCTTAAATAATGGATTCGCACAACATTTGTTTGATTACTGAGTGGATGTTATAACTAACTTCAAAACATTCAATAATCGTTAAAAAAGGTATCGATATGTTTAGAAAATTAAGCGGTATACGTTATAGGTTACTCTTTTATAAGAAAATTACCACACAAAAATAAACACATCACCACTAGGCCGAATAATATGTGCTATTAATGTCGACACGACAGTTCATTCGTTGAATTTGGACATTCGCAGAATGATGCGCAAACAACTACCTACAAGGCATGGTGGTTCAAATATGGTGTTTAATTTGCAGGTAGTAGTTTATATTACAGTTTCAGTTTTCAGAAAATTATTGTACGGTAAATTATAACAAATCAATAGTTTTGTTTTTATTCCGTTAAAGTAGCACACATAAATTGTATTTTTCGTTAATAATGATAAGCCTATCTAAATAAAGTAATGTCTAAATAATTAGAATTCGTCTATTTTATGGAACATTATTAAGATTTATGACAAGAATATGAAAATATTCAAATTTCTCAGTTAATAAACACCAAATTAGGCATAAATGATTTTTAAAAAGAAATTCTTTAAATTTCAAGCGCCTTTGAAAAATTGACATCTGAAGAAGTAACTAGTAAAATTAGATCAGATATTGGAATTTTACTCAGTTCAATGCAATTTTTGTCTTTTCTATACCATCTCAATTTATGGGAACCCGTCATTGCATGGAACAAAGAAATGTGCTAATAGAAAAAGCTGTTATATCAGCCAAACAATTTATGAAGAGTTAAGGATACTTAATGAATGCGGAGTTAGAAGGAAACAAAAAATATGAGTGGGGAAGATTAAGAAGACGTGGTTCAATCTTTAGAACTAGAGGTATAACGTGAAATTTTTTACCCATGGATGGAATTATAAAAGAACGCTTTGATCGTTTGCCTGTCCTTGCAAGAAAATATTCCTATATAATACCATGCAACCTACTAAATGAAGCATTTGAACATCAAATAAATTACTTTATTGAAATTGATAAAGAACAATTCCATATTGAAATAAAAAGGATCCAGGTTTGCATGGCTGTACATACACTACAAGAAGAGGCATTAATTTAAAAAAACGGGGGAAAAGGCCCCCTTGATCGATTAAAGTTTATTCAACAGTGTAGTTTGGAAAAAATTTTGCCCAACATTGCAATGTTACTATGAATTTTTCAAGAATTATTATCATTGTCACTAATTGTGAAAGAAGCTTCTCCAAACTGAAGTTGATAAAAAAAAATATCCTCGTTCCATATTGAGCGATTTAAGACAACACATTCATGTAATTTTGTCCATAGAAGAAAAAAAATAAACATAATTTAAATTTTCATAGCATAATACACGATTTTTCTATTATGAAAATAAATATATAAATATGCCTACATATTAACTAATGTATACACTTTCTTTGTTTGGTAATGTATTTTGGGTGTAAATTTGGAATGTATTTTGTCTCATGAGGGGGGGGCGGGTGGACCTGCGACCTCAGTAACTTTTTGCCTTTAAAAAAGTATTTTTATAAATGTGTACTTATAGGTATATCATCTTATGCGGCCTCTTTTATTATTGCTTACATAAATTATTTTTTTTTGGCACGCAATGGTAAACATGTTCCCCACCTTTACTTCGTATGAATTACAATAATTATTTATTCATGTTTATTAATTTATAAAAAAACATCATATAATCGACTAAGTGGCCGTCCTTAAATGATGTCACGCGATTTTCACCCCTTCCCAGTTCTTCACACGTCGTCACAAAAACTTAAAACCCTTCTTCAATGTGACGTCACAACACACACCTTAAAAGCCGCAATTCCTATTGGAAAATGCGAATGTATCAAATTGAATTTTTGTCATTTAAGTAAGTTTTTAGTGTAAGGCTACACTCTAATATCGTAACAAGCATTTTACATAAACATCATTTAATTAAGTGTCAGTAATCAAATATTTAAGTGGAAATATTATTTAAAGTTGCGCGTTTTGACTTGACGTCAGATTTCTTAAACACACCCCCCTCGTTGCCCCTCGTCTCAAATGTATGACTCCCCCCCCCCACCATGTGCGTGACGTCACTTATGTACGGCCCCGAAAAAAGGGCGGCACATTGGACACCGCCCCGGGCGGCAAAAGTTCTTGCTACGCCACTGATAATAAATGCTTTTATTTCAAAATGCATAGTATAACACAATTAAAACAACAAACGAATGACGCAGACTAAAACAAATACAAACGGCTGGTATAAACGTGTGCAATTTTAAGAAATCTCTAACGGTTGTATAATTACCAGGGCCGTACCTGGCGTGCATGGCAACAAAGGAGACAACGTCTTAACAGATAGATAACTTGTACACATAAACGTCGTTAACATCGGTGATCATATAAAAGAGATCAAGCAAAAAACAACAACAAATGAATGTAAGGAATTATCTAGCATATTTCAGATTATACCCGAATCAATTAAGTCAGGAGAGGTCAAACATTTTAGAGCGAGGGCCGCATTACAAGGACATGAAACTTCAAGGGGCCGCATCAAACCTAAATTTAGCCCCAAGTAAAGTAAAAACATCAATTTTTAACATATATTTATTGATTTTGTTGATATTACTGAAGGCTTCCGTGTGCCGCTAATATCCCAATAGTGGGTCTCATGCGGCCCATTGGCGGTAGTTTACCCACCCTTAAAGTAAATAATAAGACTTATATAACATTCAAAGTGTGTTAAAAACGGTGTAATACTTTAAAGCGTGTCTCAATAAAAAGTCCAACACAAATAACAGAAATCATGCATGGATAAAATGAGGAGTGGTCTGGAATATTTGGATAAGCCCTAAATAATGTCAATAATATAACTAGGCTACTATTCAATTCTTCGTCTGATAAATGATAAGGGAAAAGTTTAAAATTTATCAATTGCAAATCAGTGAAAACAAATAATGGCGATTCAGATAACAAAAAAGACACATACATAATAAATGTAATGACTTTTCTAAAACCTTCTAAAATGAAGTCGATAATACGATTAGTTTTTTAAAAATAATGTACACATAGAAAACGATACTCACCCAAAAGCAACGGCTCTAAGCTTTTATTCAAGTTGAAATAATTTATATTCAAATATTTTTGTCTATAGCTATTGTTAGCCTTGTTTAAAGAATGTTTATATAAAAGATATGAATGTGAGATTCCCAGTCCTAAGGAATGATTATAAATTATTATAAGATCAATGCCTTTTACTTCTTTAATATGGCCCATCAAGTTCTTATTTGTCAATGTTGTACAAAATCCTTTCATTTACAATGTTGAACATAGTTTTTATTATATATTATAAAAGAAGGAACCAATTCATTTTGGAACCAGTGCCCCAATGAGTGGATATTATGAGTTTTGATCCATATAGTAGTTTGCTATTTATCTTGTTTTTATTTCACGATGTATGGTCTAGATCCGTCAATTCAACCACTAACCAAGCGAAATAGCTTTTTTAAATATTATAATTAAAGGTTTTACAAACTTAAATGTTCCCCGGCCCCAAACGGTGACAGATGTAAAGTGTATCACCCATTTGGTACACTACACAAACAATAAAACTTTGTCCTTTACTAGTTTTGAAATAGTTCTGCTATTCAGAGACGTAATTATCACGCTATTGTTTTGTAAATATGTACATGTCATTCCGTTAATTAACATTTACGTATTTTAAAATCAGCTCAATCTTTTTTAAACAACCATCTGGGTATATCCCGTGTTCCCATCCTATGAGTCGCGAACCCCAAGGGGGACGTGAAGGATTTTCTAAGGGTCACTATGCAGCCTATACATTCGACTGTAAAAGATTCACAATGATGCAATTTTGGAATGCTAAATTGGTACTTGTAGACTGTAGACACAAATACATTGAACATTCAGGCCGAAAGATATGATATGATGATATAGAATTTTGAGACTGCATGTGTTAAAAAGTTTAATTTTATTTACCTTTTGAAATGTTCTATATACCTTTCAAAGGTGATGCGATCTTTTGAAGATAGTGTTTTTATATTTATTTATTTTTTTTAGCTTTTCTTTCCAGATAAGTTTATGTAACAATGTTCCCATCAGTTTTACATACAAACATATAATAATTGAACACTATAATTAAAATAAAATAATTAACTGAAAAATATTGTTTAGTTCCTTGAAACTTGTATTGAAAAAAAATTTGATTCCATTGGTAGACAGACATAGCCCCACGTTTATGCTACCTACTAAATGAAGAATTGATTTTATGTCAATCAAATGAATCACTAACTTAGATTTTTCTTTGACAAAGTTTTTTTTTCAAATGTATTAGACATCGCTGGTGTAATCAAGAGCATTGGTTTGTGCTATACAGGGCTAACTTATACCTTAAAAAATGTGTTAGACATCGCTGGTTTAATCCAGAGCATCAGTTTATGCTGTACAGGGCTAACTTATACCTTAACAAATGTGTTAGACATCACTGGTTTAATCAAGAGCATCAGTTTATGCTGTACAGGGCTAACTTATACCTTAACTTAAACGTGTGAAACATAGACAGTGTATCAGCGCCATGCTAGGAAGCTTAACCACTTTCATGCAACAAGCCTCAGGAAGATCCTGGACATAAAGTGGCAGGATAAAATTTCAGACACAGTGGTACTGACCAAAGCAGGTCTCCACAGCATCTTCAGCCTCCTGATGCATTCTCAGCTTCGCTGGGCAGGGCACGTGGTCCGAATGCCAGACGAGAGACTGCCAAAAAGACTCTTCTGTGACAAGCTTGTAACATCTTTATGATGTTTTACTTATTAATATATCTTGTAGGCGTTCTCTCAATACATAACCTTGCATCAATAATCCTCTGAAGAATTGGTTTCAATAAAACAACTTTAATATGCTACACTATGTACAGAACATATATAATTTGAGGTTATACAACGTGGAGTCCTCAGCCACACATCCGCCATTACCCACGAAACTTCTGACAACTCTCTTCCCGCGCTTTCACTCACGTGACCTCTCCGTCATCCAACTCGTGATTCACACGTGACATTCACCCCATCCTTCAAAAAAAAATGTTTATGAAATACAACATTTTTGGTCTTAATAAAATCAAATTAATCTACATGTATATTCAAATTTCAAATATTTATCATCAATGGACATTCATTGTCTTACACACAAAATCTAGACATAAAGATCAAGAGAAAAAATCTGTAGGACTTCAACAGTCTACCTGTACTGAAAAAATGAAACTGAAATTTTAACACAAATATACTTTTGTGTAAGTAAAATTCTTTAAACAATCAATATTCTTAAAACTAAAATTAAATATATATTCCAGTGGAATTCAAACACTGCTCCTTGTTTATTGTTCAGCGAATAAAAATACTAATATTAATACAGTCTCTGGTTTTATCTTTGGATTCGACTTTTTATCAGTCTGTTTTATCTTAGGAATTCACAGAATGTCTTTATTTATTGTCATTCTACTTAATATGTCTGCAACCACATTGTCCTTTCCCTTAACAGGTTTAATGTCAAATTTGTAGTCGGCTAATAGCATAGCCCATCTATTTACTTTTGCGTTGCTGATTTTCTTCTTGTTGAATGCCACAAGTGGTTTGTGGTCTGTTAGAAGAGTGAATGTTCTACCTAGAAGGTATTTTTGAAGTTTTTGTAGAGCCCACACTATGGCTAAACATTCTCTCTCTATGGTGCTGTAGTTACACTCTGTTTTGGTTAAATTTCTGCTCAGATACTGTATAGGATGAAGGATGCCATCATGTTCTTGCATGAGGCACGCTCCTAATGCAATGGGACGATGCATCAGTAGAAACAATGAAAGGTTTGTCCCATTGAGGTGTAACCAAGATGGGTTTCTTCCTAAATGCTTCCTGAATGTTCTCCAATGCGTTGAGGCAATCTCCTGAAAACTGAAATTTTCGAATATCTGTGTTTTTTGTAACTTCTGTTAGTGGGTGAACAATTTCTGCATACTTTTCAATGAATGGTCTGTAAAAGTTACATAGCCCAGCAGGGCTTGCACTTGTTTCTTAGATTTTGGGACTGACAGGTTAAAGATCTTGTTTTCATTCTCTGCAGTAGGAGTGACTGCACCACCTCCTATTCTGTATCCCAAAAAATCAATATATTTCTTTCCAATGTTGATCTTTTCTGGTGAAATTGTCACATTATGTTTCTTGAGTCTATCCAGTACAGCTTCAAGTGTATGGATATGTGTTTCCCAATCTTTAGTGTGGATACATATGTCGTCTACATAATGTACCACATTTGGAATGCCTTGTAACATCACTTTCATAAATCTGCTAAAAGTGGCTGTACTGTTGACTAATCCAAATGGCATCACTAACCATTCATATACTTCATCCATGGCTATGAATGCAGTATATTTGACAGAATCAGGATCTATATTTATCTGCCAAAAACCTCTGTTTAAGTCAAATGTAGTGAATATTCTGGAATTACCAATTCTGTCTATAATGTCTCTTGGGTCTCCAATAGGTTCATGGTCCAATTTTGTAATATTATTCAATTGTCTGTAATCACAGCATAGTCGAATCTTTCCATTCTTCTTTTTTACTATGACAGTTGGTGAGGTATAGTTTAGCTTCAACTGCTTTTCGTATTTTGTTTTCTTTGAGTAGGTAATCAATTTCTTGTTTTACTGTGTCTCTATATGCCATTGGAATAGGGTATACTTTGGTCTTGAAAGGTTCATGTTCTAATAGTTGTATCTTATGAGTCACAGTTTTTGTGTTTCCTGTTTCTTTTGTTATGACACCTTTGTATTTTGGAAAATTTTCATCACTCTGTGTTTCATATTATCTGGTATGTCAGATGATATTCTTTCACTGTCAGGGCTGTTCTTTTTCATTGTACTGTCATTTTCATCATTTTCTTTGCTGATGCTATTTACGGTTTGTTTTTCTTCTTTATTGTCACCATATGCTCTTAGTTTATCAATGTGTAATTTTTTCACATGTCCTTTTATATTGACACTATATGTGACATCACTAAGTTTTTCTTCAATGTTGTATGGACCTTCCCATGTGTTTTCATTCTTTGCGTTTGGTAACAATACTAAGACTTGTTGTTCTGGCTCAAATGTTCTTAATTGTCTGTGTTTATTTTTGATTTCTCTATGTCTTGTACTTTGCTTGATTAGTCTTTGTTTTGCTGTTTCAATACTGTAGAGTATTTTATCTCTAGTTTCTGACATCAGCTGATATCTGTCCTGTATGGCATCTTGTTTGCTTATAAGTCTTTCTTTGAAATTTCTCAAAGGACTTGCAGGGTTTTGACCAAACATTAACTCAAAAGGACTAAAACCTGTGCTTTCATGCTTGCTGCTGTTGTATGCAAATAGTACTAAAGGTAAATATTCATGCCATTTGTCTTCATGGTCTATTGTAACCTTTAATAGCATATTCTTGATGGTTTTGTTTAGTCTTTCAATCACTCCATTTGATTGTGGATGGTAAATTGTGCTGTGCACTTGTGTAATATTTAACATTTTCATAATAGCTTGTGTCATCTGTCCCTTGAATTGACTGCCATTGTCTGAAAGAAGGGTTTGAGGAAAACCATATCTGCTGAAAACATTGAGTAATTCATTGCATATACTTTCTGCATCTATTCGCTTCAGTGGAATAGCTTCACCCCATCTGGTGGCTATGTCCACTATGGTTAGAGCATACATATGTTTCTTCTTTGACATCTTTTTGAATGGTCCTATTAGGTCTATGGCAATTTTCTCGAATAAGAAGTTTGCCTTGTCAGATGATTGTATTGGCGCTGTGTGCTTTCCATCTTTGGGATTATGTCGTAGACACACTGTACATCTCTTGAAGTATTCTTTTATCTGCCTAGCCATTTAGGCCAGTAAAACGTTTTCTGCTATTGTAGCAATTGTTTTCTTTGGCGCCTATTTGTCCACCTAAAGGACTGTGTCATTTTAATAATGGTTACTGTAACTTTTTAGGAAGAACCACTCTTTTGCATGTACCTGCTTGTTCAATGTTTATCAATATGCCTTTTATCTATTTGTAATTTTTGTTGTGGCCTGTTTCATTTGTCTTTGATGAGTTTCATTTTTATTTCCATGATTGTGTTATCTTCTTCTTGTAGTTGTTTGAATTCTTGTTTTGACATCAGTTGGCTTCCTATTCAGTGGCGTAGCTAGAACATTTGCCGCCCGGGGCGGTCTCCAATTTGCCGCCCTTTTTAAGGGCCGTCCATAAATGACGTCATGCACCTGGGGGGGGAGTCACAGGTTTGTGACGATGTGTGACGAAGGGAGTGGTGTTTAAGAAATGTGACGTCACGTCAAAACGCACAACTTTAAAAAAATTTAAACTTAAATATTTGATTACTGCACTTTATTAAATGACGTTTGTGTAAAACGCGAGTTATGATATTAGAATGCAGCCTTAAACTAAAAACATACTTAAATGGCAACAATTTAATCTGAAACATGTTTATTTTCAAAAAGAAAATACGGCTTTGTGACGTCTTATTGAAGAAGGAGTCTAAGTTTTTGTGACGACGTGTGACGAGAGGGGAGGGAGTGACACATCCGCCAAAGTAGCGTGCTTCATTTATGGGCGGCGACTTAGTCGATTATATTATGGTTTTTAAAAATTAATGAACATGAATAAATAATTGTAATTGAAACGAATTAAAGGCGGGGAACATGTTTACCATTGCATGCCTTATTTATGTTAGCAGTAATAAAAGAGGCCGCATAAGATGATACACCTATAAATACACATTTATAAAAATACAATATACTTTTTTTAAAGGCAACAAGACTGTTACTGAGCTCGCAGGCATGAGAAAAAACATATTCCAAATTGACCCCCCAAAATAAAACAATAACAATTTCTATTACTATTCTTTTATGTTAAATTTATAAATAAATGTTCTTTTTTTTTCAAACAAAGAAATTGTATACATTAGCAGTAGCGTAAGGGGCCGTCCATAAATGACGTCACGCGATTTTGCCGATTTTTGACCCCCCCCCCTCGTCACGCGTCGTCACAAAAAGTTAGACCCCCCTCTAAAATACGTCACAAAGCTTTGACCAAACAAAAAATAAAAAAATATAATAAAATAAAAAAATATTTTTAGAAAAACTTATTTACTATATGAAAATAAGTATACTCTATGTTTCAAATCACTTTTATTGTCCTTTAAGAATGTATTATTTACTTAGTGAAGGTCTACATTGTAATATTGTAACCCGCGTTTTTTTTAAACGTTTAACCGGCCTTCAGAAAGCGAACTGTGTTAACACCCATAGATTACAATTTATTTAATGCATACAAATTAAACATTGACTATTAGTCATCACGTGTAATGTATTTGCTTAGAAAAAAAAATATTTTAAAATAATATTTTTAAAATGTATTTTTTTAAAAATACCTCATTTGACTGACGGGCATCCGGTAAGAAAGAGGTTGGCGAACAGAGGTAAATAACCTAATCTGGGGTCAAAAGGGAATTCTTGGGGGTAATGCAGACTGATTTGGGACATATAACATCCACTACAACCCACTAGATATATTAAAATACGTCATGTGTACGTGTACGTGGAACATATGACCATTATTGAACCGGTTCCTTCCAGAAAATGCATTTTTTTAAAAATTGACAACTATGTAGATTTCTTGCCTACGTACTATACGAAGACACCTAAATTCACGCTATTTTTATTTATATTGACACGAGTGATACTAGGCCTCATCGTAATCCACATGACTTGACTGTGTGAAGTATCCTTTCTGTGATATTTAAAATTAATGCCTTAAAAACTGAGCTAATAAGAAAAGTTGTTTTGTGCTCCTCTCGAATTGCGATGTCAAGAATTTGATGCATTCAATAAAGTAAATGAATACTTGACTAATTTTAAATAAGCTCATTTATCATTATATCTAGAATGACCAGGGGCGTTTAACCACAAACCAATCAAGCAATTATATCAAACTTAAAACGTTTATAATTCTATCAAATAGATCCCCCCCCCCTTTTAAAGAAAAATGATATTCCGTGTCGTTTTGACTTAAAATATCGACACATATTCCTATTCAGATCATTTTTAGACACACGTCATGTTCGTAAAACTCACCAGTAGAATTTTCGGAGGAAGTGGGGGGCGGGCTATCGACGCTCCCCCAAATCCCCGAGTCATGTGAGCAGGACCTAGGGTCTCGGGGTTGGGGGGCGTAACGCACATATAAACTTGTATATATTCTGGTAACGGGCAAAAAAATTCGCCTGCCGTGAAAGAACCAAGAGGTGCTGCGGTTACATCACAAATGCTTTGATGTCAACATGAAACGAAGCAGGGTAACAATTTCATGCGTTATCTTGGGGGTTCTCAAACTTAAGGATTATAATTAGATTTAATGTTCGTGTCTCGATAGCTTAGGCCAACCAGCGTCTTATAGCCTACCGACTGGCACATTGAGAGGCACTGATTTAAAACAAAAAAGAAAAGGAAAAACAAAAGGAAAAAAAGGCCATTAAATAAATTGTAAGCGACATGCTTAATGAATAACCGTATTTTAATGAAAAACAAAAATTATGTGTGCTACATGAATGCAATAAAAACAACATAAATTTAATGTATAATTACTAACCTTACAATAATTTACTGAAAACTGAAACGGTAATATAATTTTATAATTGCTAATTAAACACAACATTTGAACCACCATGCCATGTAAGTACTTGTTCATGCATTATTCTGCGAAGTCGAAATTCCACGGAAAACTGTCGTGGCGATATTAATAGCACACATTATTCGGCCCGGCCGTCTTGTGTTTTTGGGTAAGTTTTCTTATAAAAGCGTCATCTGTGACTTATACCGCTTAGTTTTCCAAACAAATGGATAAGTTTTTTCGTTTTTTGAGCGATTTAAAATTTTTAAACGTTGGGAATCCGTTAATTAATACTAGAAATTACGAAATTTTTTGTTTCACCTTGGTTTTCCCCTTTCAAAAAGAAAAAGGTTGGTTTTCGGAATATATTACACTTTTCAAATGCCCACAAATGCCGCACCTAAATGTGTGCCACCCAAGGCGAACCGCCCCCCTCTAGCTACGCCACTATTCCTATTTCAAGTTTCTCATTAATTTCAATGTCTATGTTGTCTTTTCTTTTTGTTGTGGCTCTTGCTTGTACAGTAGCACATAATTGATAGCTGTTGTCAAACCAAGCCTTGAATACTTCAGCAGAATTGTCCACAACACCTTCAATATTGCCTATGGTGAGATCACAAATGGCATCTTTCAAAACTCTGGCTCAAACTTCACCTTGAAACCAAGGTGAGTTGATGGTAAGAATAAAAGTTGGACACTCTCTCTTTGTGCCATCAGCCATTATTAGTGTGTCTTTTGCCAATCATACTTTTTTTTCTTCCACCATCCAATGTGGACCACTATCGTTGTGCATCCTGAATCACGAAGACACATATACTTATTTTATTGATGTAAACTGGGTAGAATTTCATCTTCCCATGACCGTTCATAGTGGCCACAGTATTACTAGATTTTGATTCTTCTTGTTTCATTTTTCATTTATCATCTCCATCTTGGTAGTCATTCCTTCTCCATGGCTGATCATAATTTATGTACCTGGAGTCATGATTATATCTGCCTCTCCCTGATCTTCTACTTTTGCTTTCAAAATGACATTGTCTTGATCTTTCTTTTGTTTTCTTTCTTATAAGGCTGCCATTAGGTGACACCCTATTTGGTTTTCCTTTATTGTGGTAACACTGCCTCGCCGTATGTCTTGGCTTGTTAACGTACCAGCAAATAGTTTGTCTGTTGCCTTTGTTTGGCAGACTCTGGTTTCTCATTCCTTGTATTTTTTCTTGGTTTTTAATTTGTATTGCGACAAAGATATCTAGTCTCTTATCCATTTCCACAGTTGGATGAGAGTCTTTTAATGTGCGTAGTGCATTTTTTAGCTCTGCTTGAGTACGAACTTTCTTATCAGTTAAATGTGTGAATAGAGCTGGTGTTCTATTTTCTAAGAACTTGTCAATTAACACCATGTCTAATATGGCTTTTGGATTGCTTGTATCTATTGCTGTAAGAGGCTTTACCATCCAGACCAAGCTGAAAGTGTACAGGGCAGTGGTGCTCCCCAAACTGCTATATGCTTGTGAAACTTGGACTGTTTATCAGCGCCATGCAAGAAAGCTTAACCACTTTCATACAACAAGCATCAGGAAGATTCTTGGCATAAAGTGGCAGAAAAAAATTCCAGACACAGTCGTACTGACCAACGTAGGTCTCCCCAGCATCTTCACCCTTCTGATGCAGACCCAGCTTCGCTGGGCAGGGCACGTTGTCTGAGTGCCAGACGAGAGACGGCCAAAGAGAATATTCTATGGTGAGCTCCAGTATAGCCAGCGGTCCCACGGTGGGCAAAAGAACTTAAAAGACACACTGAAAGCCTCAATGAAAGCGTTTGCCATCAATCCACACACGTGGGAACAAGCTGCAATGGACCGATCCACCTGGCGCTCTTCCATCCTTGAAGATACCAGGTCATCCGAGGCAACCGGATCACCACCGCAGAAAAGAAGAGGCAAGCCCGAAAGGCCCATGCTGTCAACCCTCCTGGAGATTTCCCACTTGTCCCTTGTCCCTCCGGTTCCCGAACCTTCCGTTCAAGGATCGGCCTCATCATCCGTCTGCGCATGCACAGACAACCCTCAGATGACTAGAGTGGTCCTCGTCGTATCGACGGACGAACGAACATCTATTGCTGTAAGTTCCAGTCATTTCGTAAATTTAACTTATGCTTCATACACTATGATCTGTGGATCTTTGTCCATCTCGATTCTCATTTCATGAAATTATTTTCTATAATCATTTTCTGACTTTCCGAAATGACTTAGAAGTGCCTTTTTGACATTTTTGTATATGTTTTTGTCTTTTTTGGCTATACTGTTGAAAGCTTCAAATGCTTCTCCAGTTAGTTGAGTCATCAATTGTGCTGGCCCATCTTCTTCATCATAACCTTTCATGGTCATTATGGATTCAAAAGAATCCAGATAAACATCCATTTTGATCTTTCTGGCTATCATATTTTCTAACTTATATAGTATCCTTCGGTGCTGACTTTCTATTTGTGTCATTACCAGTATTGTGGCCTCTACTCTCTAAATCAATTTGTAGTTTTAAGTTGTGATTGTTAAGTTGTTCAAGTTCTCTTCTTGCAGCTCTTTCTTCTCTTTCAATTATTTGTCTTTGCCTCTTTTATTCTCTGGCTATTTTTAGCTTCTCTTCGTCTTTGAGTATTTTTCGCATCTTTTCTTCTCTGGCTATTTTTAGCTTCTGTTTTTCTTTGGCTTTTTGTGGCAATTTTCACTTTCTCTTTAACAAATTGTTTCAATTCCTTTCCACTTAAGCCAAACTCTTTAGCTATGGCAGTGCATTTTTCATAGTAATCCATGTTTAGTTTTATGGAATAATATGAGTCTAGCAATTAGGCAAGAAATGTAGGTATTTATTTATTAAGGTATGAATCCTCCAAATGAAAAATCATGAATTCAAAATACGTTAAGTCCAAATAAGTGATACATCTAAACCATTAAATTTGATTTTGACAAATGAGGCAACAAAGCATCCTCACAGGGGTTCTTAAGTATACTTTATATATACCCTCCCTCAGATTGACAAAACACACCCGATGGTCCAAGGTTTAGAAAAAAATAAGTCACTTAGTCAAATTTTCCATTGTCCAAACTTTAGAGTAGTTTTTAGACAATTTAGTTCACTCCATTACTCCAAATTGCAATTTTCACACTTTTCACACAATGAATGAATACACATTCCGTTCCTTGATTTATAATTCACACTGACACAGTTGTTAATAGTCCGTAGCTTCTCAAGTTCAAGGGTTGTTTACAGTTATTTCTTGGAATTATTGGTAATAGCCCGTAATTGCTGACGTATTTAGTTCACTGTGTGTCACCATACACACTGTATGCCAACTACAGTAAATACAAATGAACCTAAAAGCAATTACTTATGATGTGGTGCGAATTGAATATGTTAGCGCAATTCCTTTGTAGCCGGAATAATAAAAGCCATTCTACAAAAAAAAATTTAGTCATTGTTACCCATAAACCAACCAATGAATGATTATTTTATTTTAAGTTTTGGTAAATAATTTGTTTATTTTTCACAAACTAAATCTGATGTGGGGGTTTTGAAATATCAGTTACAAAATATGATATATCATCGGGAAAAGTAATCCCAAACATAGATATTTTCCTTTTTGAAATTATACCATTGGCATTAGAGCCTTAATTTTAATCGCATTATATCAAAAATTATATATCATTTTAAACACATGTAAAGGCTAATAAAAAGTATATTTATTATTCGTGTCTACTCAATTACAAGACTTTATTTTAAGCGAACGCCTTTCAATTAACTTCATTTACTAAAAACGGTGTGCTAATTTTATTGCAAGCTTTTTAAATAAGACTGGGTTAGTTTATTTAAATTATTTAGGAAACTTCAAACATTTAAAAATGTATGAGGGGCCGTTCATAAATGACGTCAGGCTCCTAGGGGGGAGGGGGTCACACTTTTGTGACGATGCGTGACGAGGGGGGGAGGAGGGGGTTGAAGAAATGTGAGGTCACATTAAAAGGGTAACTTTAAATACAACTTCCACTGAACTATTTGGTCGCTTACAATTTATCTAATGACCTTTTTTCTTGAATCGGTGCTTCTCAATGTGCCTGTCGGTAGGCCATCAGACGCTGGTTGGCGTAAGTTATCAAGACATGAAAATTAAATCTAATTATAATCCTTACGTTTGAGAATCTACAAGATAACATATGAGATTGCTAGACTGAGTCGTTTGATGTTGACATCAAAGCATTTGTGATGTAAGCGAAGCTCCGTTTGGTTCTCTCATGGACTTTTTTTGTTTTTGCCCGTTACCCAAAATATACAAGTTTATGTGTGCGTTACACCAACCCCGAGACTCTAGGTCCTGCTCAAATGACTCGAGATTTGGGGGATCGTCGTTAGACCCCCCCCACCTGAAAATGCTACGGGTGAGTTTTACAATCATGAAAAGTGTCTAAAATGATCTGAATAGGATTATGTATAGATATTTTAAGTCAAAAACGACACATTATATCCTTTTTCTTTAAAAGGGGAGTGGGTACGGAATCTATTTGATAGAATTACACACGTTTTAAGTTTGTTATAATTGTTCGATTGGATTTTTGTCAAACACCCCTGGCCATTCTAGTCTTCTAGATCAGTGCTTCTCAAAGTGGTGGTCCACGGACCGGTGCTGGTCCATGGGCCATCCGCTGCCGGTCCGCATGTTCTATAAAAAAGGACAGAAAAATTGTCAGTGCAGGGAAAATAGTGCACTGGTCTCTGGTGCAATGGTAAAAATTCCTGCCGGTCCGCCATACTAAAAAGTTTTTTTTTCTTAACATGAATTTTTTAAAGAAAATTATCATATATATACATAGCATTATAAAAATGTATACACTCTAAACAAAGTGTGGTTCACGTTTATAAAGACATATATACTTCCTTAATGTATATTTTTTTCATTTTTCTTTAATAACTTCATTTAGTGTCCCTTTTCCTTCTATTCAAATAAAGCCTAAGCACCCTCTCTTTAATGGTCCAACTTCCCATTTGAATAAAAGTCTGTAAATTGCAGACTCATACTAAAACAATTAAGCACGACTGAACTCTGAACTAAAATTAATATTGAGTAAATTCACTTTCTCTTATATTAGCTAAATTATTACAATATAAACATTAACTACTTGGCTTATTGATAAATCTAGACCAAATATAAGTTAACATGAACCTGATAGTAACTTATTTGTATTTTCTATCCCTGGGTATTTAATATGTCTACTCCTTTATGTCCAGGATACCAAAATCATTTTCCTCCTAAAAATGTATATCTTCGTTTCACACACTTTTTTAAAGTAAATACATAAATCTTAAATATACTTGGAAAATAAATTATCTAATTTCAAGAAACATAAACAGGGGGAAAAAGGGGTGCTGAATAGAGAAAAAGTGGACTTAATGATATAATTTACAATATATGAAGTCTTATCAGAAAACGGGAATCAACAAAGA
Organism: Ampullaceana balthica; assembly: GCA_944989445.1. Classification (NCBI taxonomy): domain Eukaryota; kingdom Metazoa; phylum Mollusca; class Gastropoda; family Lymnaeidae; genus Ampullaceana; species Ampullaceana balthica. The sequence goes on from CALYLW010000992.1 coordinate 87,587, forward strand.
ATTGAATCCCTTTGTGAAACCACAACATATAAGACTTTGGAATCCATCTGTAAATAGGACCGTTTTTGTAAAGGGACATAAGGGAAACATAATCATAAAAATAGTACTGATGTATTTAAATTTGCTTTGTCATTGATTTATTTTATTTTCTTTCTTTATGTTCTATTAGCGTATTAAAGATATGAGTTTCATTCTAAATGTAATTTCATGCTACATTGGATCTATAACAGTTATAAATTTTTGTTTGCAGGATTTTAAATTAAATTAATGCCCTTTTCAAATCGTTTGTTTAGTTTCATAATTCTCTTTATATTACGTAAAAATGTATCAGAATTAGAGAATTACATTCTTCATATGTATGTTTCTGACCAACTGAAAGTTGCATTCCCAAGAGTAAGAACAACATTTAGTTATATTGTAACCAGAATAAAAACACCTTTCTTATTCCGTATGCAAGAACAAACACATACAAGTTTTCCTTCTTCCCGTCCGGAATTCGGGTGTGGAATGGGTTGCCTGAAGAATCCAGGAAAACCAACACTTTATCAAGATTTAAATCTCTAATAAAAATACAGGACTAAACACAAACCATAGATAAGCGTAGGACGCAATAATCTTCTGTAAAGAAGGAGCGTCTGTAAACAGATAAGATAAGAAGGCTGAACTTAAATCGTCGCATACATACTTAACATATAATTATTGGCATATTTTCAACAACGTATTAAACCTATGAGGGCAGTACACTCAAGCTGCATAAGCGCGGGTACATTTCTAGTAATATATAAAGCTCAGTTGGTATTTGTATATTTGTATGTTTTTATGTTTCACTTTTCGACTTTCTGTTACAAAGCCACGGAAACACCAAATGATGGATGGGAGCCAAAATTGGAAGGACGGTTCTTTTTACCGTGAAGATGGTTTTAAGGTAGTTTTTGTAATTGTCCCTTTTGCCCGAATGCCGTAAATTAAATAATCAGAAAATGATGATACAAAGAATGAAAAATTTGACCTCATTGCTATATTGAACAGCTTTACGCGGACGTTCAATTTCCGTTCACAGCGAGTTATTTTTGGTGAAGTTTTTTGTTTTTTTCCCAATACTTTATTTTCAGTGGTGCCCATTCAAAAAGTATTATATTGTCAAATTACGGTGCGCACATTTTTGTGTACGCTTCTTAATTTGAGCTGTGCAGTACAAAGAATTCTCATTTTTTTACTGGTACTTTCTATATATTATAGGCACGTAAACATATTTAATTAAAATTGCCACACGATGCATTAGGTTTAATTTTTTACACCTTTAAATATAATTGTGAATTTGTTTTAATTATTTTCTGTTCCATAACTCGACATTTAATAAAAACCTATTTATGTAATAATTGTGTCATATTTTTTTCAAGGCTTTATTTTTAGAGATGCGCCTTCTAAAATCATTTATCGTCTGATTACTGTGCGCACATTTTCGAGTATGCATCTAAAATTTAGCTGTGTCCTATTAATATAACATTTATATTTTGATTGTCTTTTACATAAGCTATTGTTTTTTTACATAAGCTATGCACTTATACAATTTAAACATAGGCTACCGGACCTATTAACATAGTAGATTAAACTAAATAAAGTGATCCTGAAAACGCGTAATTATTTTGTTTTTATATCCCTTATATTAACTTCACTGCCGTCTCATCATCTCTCTCATTCTTGGGCGGGTGGAAAAACAAAAGTCAAAAATGACCCACTTACCGTGATCCGATCGAGCTGACATTTGGCACACGGACCCGTCTCACCTAACAATGCATCGTATTAAAATTGCAGATTGATCGAACGTACCGTAATTAAATTAATGCATTTTTAGTTTATCCTTATATAAAGTATGTAATTCAAATTCACTGTTTGTTATTGTTTTTTTTCACGTGAAAGTTTTAGTTGACGCGTTGAGGCGACCCATCGAAATACCGGGGTACTTTTGTTTAAATTGTACGTGTCACGCTGAGCTCGGTCAAGAGAATCGATGACCAGACTTTTCCCCTCTCCCCCTCCCACCCACCCATCCCCCCTAGGGTTATGAAGCAAAGTTGAGTTAAGACAGATTCGGTCTGTAAATGTTTGTAGCGTTTGAAAATAATCAATACTGTTAGTTATGTCTCATATTTAAGGGATTTATAGTCAACAACTTTGTTTTTACGGGTTTGTTTTATTTGAAAAGAATTTGTTATGTTCATTCCATTGTAGTTGGATTAACATAGGCCATTTTTAAAATCACTTATTGTCATTGTTTCACATTCGTTTTTTAACAGACATTTTTATTTATTTTTTTTTAAAAAATATATATAATTTCTTTATTTTTTAGTTTTATGAGCAGGCTTTTTATTAAGCCAGAATATTTCTATAACCATTTATTATTATTGTCTAAATACGGTGCGCACATTTTCTTGAATTCTTTTTAAAACGACTGCTTTAGTTTCTTTCAAGTATTTTAGAAAGTACATTTCATATATAACATTTATAATTTAATTTATTGGCGCTATAGGTTAAGTAGATTTTGCCTTATGTCATATTATCTTTATCTCATAGACGCTGATGCAAATATTGTATTAATTACAATTGTTTTACGATGTAGTGTCGTAAATATATATGAGCTTTTTTAGTGACGACAGTGGTAGAGATCTTTTGGAAAAATGTCAACAAAGCAGTGGCCTTTTTTTAAAATGGATACAAACAAACAAACATACAAACATCAACTGAGCTTTATATATTAGATATGCGTTTAAATAAATTTTTTTCATTTTTTCCACGATGCATTGCATTAATGTGTTAATGAAAGTGCGATTTTTCAATACATAATCAATAGTACTTGCAGGATAGCTTTCGATTAAGAAAAAAAAAGAAAAAACAAATTAAATGAGCGTTCAAGTTAAATCTACTTTAAGAATTAACTATCAGTCATACGTGGAGGCTATATGTAAATAGGGAATCAATAGTAGTTAAATGATAGTCACTAATAGAGAAAAGTACATTTTTTTTAACATTGGGTATTATATAAATTATCAATTTGTTTATATTTATTTATTGTTTTCATTTCTTTCGCTTTTTGTATTAAACATACATCTTAAGCCATTTCATGTAATTATTAGTTCTCTACAGGCGGTCAGTTCTAAAATATTATCAACAATTAGAGTTTCTCATGTGTAGTAACGTTGAACAGGAAATGTTTTCTATGGTCTGTTTAAACAGTTAAAGGCTGTGCCAACAAACTTTGTAGTTGTTTGACTTTTTAAAAAAACTGTTTTTAAAATGTAACTTTTTTCCCCTGGCAGATTGTATGTATTAATACACACACACACACTCTCTCTTTCACACACACACACACACACACACACATACACGAGAAATCGACATCTCCTAAACGTTTGTTCCACACACACACGAGAAATTGACCTCTCCTTAACGTTTGTTCCACACAGACACACACGAGAAATTGACCTCCCCTAAACGTTTGTTCCACACACACACACACGAGAAATTGACCTCCCCTAAACGTTTGTTCCACACACACACACACGAGAAATTGACCTCCCCTAAACGTTTGTTCCACACACACACACACGAGAAATTGACCTCTCCTAAACGTTTGTTCCACACACACACACACACGAGAAATTGACCTCCCCTAAACGTTTGTTCCACACACACACACACGAGAAATTGACCTCCCCTAAACGTTTGTTCCACACACACACGAGAAATCGACCTCTCCTAAACGTTTGTTCCACACACACACGAGAAATTGACCTCTCCTAAACGTTTGTTCCACACACACACACACACACACACACACACACACACACACGGGACATTGACCTCCCCTAAACGTTTGTTCCACACACACACACACGGGACATTGACCTCCCCTAAACGTTTGTTCCACACACACACACACACACGATAAATCGACCTCTCCTAAACGTTTGTACCACACACATACACACATACACACACACGAGAAATTGACCTCCCCTAAACGTTTGTTCCACACACACACACACACGAGAAATTGACCTCCCCTAAGCGTTTGTTCCACACACACACACACACACACATACACACACACACGAGAAATTGACCTCCCCTAAACGTTTGTTCCACACACACACACACACGAGAAATTGACCTTCCCTAAACGTTTGTTCCACACACACGAGAAATTGACCTCTCCTAAACGTTTGTTCCACATAGCATAAAGTTGTTAATTCCTGAAGAAAACAACTTTTAATAAGGATAAAGTATTAACTATGTTCATTTATCTGACACACATTCATTTCAAAATTTATCAAGTTCTGATTACATTCGATTACATTTCCGTCACATTTACACACCAAGTTTTACACTTGGCACTTTACAGTGTAGCTCATTGTGAGTGTTTTAATCTGAATTTTATTATGATGTAAATTTATAACATATATGGAAAATATTACTTTTCAACATAACGTTTTCATTTAGTGTCTAGTCTTATTGTAAACGCTAATAAATAGCTCATATTAAATACATACATATTTTTACCCGTCTTGCGTGAATATTTAAATATATAATGGTATATAGTTAACTTTGGTGAGACCTGCACTAGAATATGCATCTTCTGTATGGGACCCATCCACCAAAGAAAACATTGATAAACTAGAACAAATTCAAAAAAGAGCTGCCAGATTCATTGCTGGAGAATATTCGAAACTGACAAGAGTAACACCATTAGTTAAATCATTAAACCTTGAAACACTAGAGGATAGAAGAACCAAGAGCAAAGTAGTAATCATACATAAAGCAATTAATTCTAATTTAGAAATACAACACAAAGATACCTTAATACAACCCTCAGATAGACATAAGGATAAAAACACCTTTCTTATTCCGTATGCAAGAACAAACACATACAAGTTTTCCTTCTTCCCGTCCGGAATTCGGGCGTGGAATGGGTTGCCTGAAGAATCCAGGAAAACCAACACTTTATCAACATTTAAATCTCTAATAAAAATGCAGGACTAAATACAAACCATAGATAAGCGTAGGACGCAATAATCTTCTGTATAGAAGGAGCGTCTGTAAAGAGATAAGATAAGATAAGATAAATAATGTTTAAAATTATTTTTAATTGTGGAAAATATTAGCTTTTTTGGTTTATATTATTTACTATTAACTGATGTGGTCTTAACAAACATATATATATAATAAGGGTTTAATTTGCTCAATTACAAAAAATAAATAAATAAATTGCAGAGAGAATAGTTGGTTATTTAAATAATATGTTCTAATCAAATTATAAAAAATTTTCCTAGGTCAAATTAAACAATGAATTGTGCCACATGCTTATGGTCACAAGTTTTAATATCCGTGAAAGCAAGCAGGGATTTTTTTCGGGGCCATGGCTGTCCCTGAGTCCACCTAGCTTATAATTTGTACCTGCCACTAGTTAAGGAGACAATGGCGGCTGAGAATAATGTAGAGCCCTTATTGCCGTGTCCTGTGAATGATGCGTTCTTTGAAAACAGACCGGTATGGTCTGCTTAAGCTTTAAACTGCTGTATAGAAGGAACGTCTGTATAAATACGACAAAGATCCACACTCACAATTATAACAATGTTCTAAGTCCCAATTATGTCAATAACTTCTGTTACATGGTATCCCAAATCAAAAGTCCTCCGCCAAACAATTATTAAACTTCTGTAAGGACCAGTTATAACAATGACTAGTGTCACTTTGAGTTTCAAAAGAAAGTTCCCCACCTAGTTCATATAATTAAATGAAGATAAACATTTTCACAGAAATTCAATTTTATGGATGAAATAAATCAATCCTGGTGACGATGTAGATAGATCTCAATCGTTTAGGCCTGACAGGACATAACACAACAGCGAACGTTTCGGCAAAGAGCCTTCCTCAACGGACAAATAGTACAGAAATGAAACGAATATAACCAAATAATTTAAAAAGAAAACACTTAGCTGCGTTGAAATCCAAGTAGTCCAGTAGAAATATAGTAAGGATAGAAAAGAAAGAGCTTAAATATGAAAAGAGAGGGTGGGTGTGGCCAATCAATCAGGTTGTCAGTGCAAACACAACGTTGATCCAAGGTGGATTTAGAGTCCCATACTCATGGATTAGTCTATTCTCCAGACTGACCCTGCCGGGTGTGTTTGTACAAGAAACCATGGCGGTGACAGACATGTCATCGACGCCCATGTGGTCACGTCCATTGAAGTGTCGGGAGACAGGACACTGTTTGTCTTGTTAATGGCACGTACATGCTCAGCGATACGGCAGGAGAGTAACCTTCCCGTCTCAACAATGTACTTCAAAGGACAGCGCTTACACACAATGGTGTAGACCACATTGCGGCTGGTACAAAGATAGCCGTTTTTAATCTTGAATATCTCCTTAGGGAAGACAATCTGGTCCGTCTGGATAACAAAGGGACATGTCTTGCAGAGATTACGACCACATGGCTTGGTGCCCAGATGGAAGGACGGAATAAGCAGACGCCTACGAACCAATAGGTCACGCAGATTTTGTCCGTCTTGAATACAATGAGGGGGTCGGGTGGAAAATATGTTGTTTATCTCAGGGTCCGCGAGGAGGCTGGTGTGGTTTTTCAAAAAGAGTTCCTTGGCTCTGATGTTGTGGGGATGGTATGTGAGAACCAGTTTGCCCCTTTCATTACTATCACTGGAGCCTGATACAAAGGCGTCAGCACGAGTGAAGTTTTTAACTCCCTGAAGCGCAGATTGAAGTATAGCTTCAGCGTAAGATCTTTGTCTGAAAAACTCCACCATTTCCAACGCCTTTTCCAAAAAATCCTCATTAGATTGACACAGCCTACGGAGGCGAAGAAGTTGTGAAAAGGGAATAGAATCCTTACAGGATTTGGGATGAGACGAGGGATAGAGTAGGTAAGAGTGGCTGGCTGTAGGTTTGAAGAAGGCTTTAGTGAGGAGGCAGTTTTTTCTGGAGAATTACAGTAATGTCCAGGAAATTTACCGATAGTTCGGAAATCGTGTGAGTGAAGTTAATGGAGGTGTGGAATGAATCTACCAAGTTGATGAACGTGTCAAGTTCACTCCTCTCCATATGAGTAGCCCAATGTCATCATCAATGTATCTCTTATAAAATTCGGGAAGGCGACCAGTGTATTCTTGTTCTGTGCTCGAAATGGCCCATGAACAACCAAGCATAGCTTGGTCCCATTTTAGTCCCCATGGCGACTCCACTGATTTGGTCAAAGAACTGGCCATTGAACTCAAACAAAATGTATTCACAATACCAACGTTAAATATCAGCACAATGCTCACCCCTGTATGATACATCAAAAAGCCTCTCTCACGAGGAACTGGTTGTATTATAATAACCCCCCTTCCATTATGGACTTTGGAGCATGTGAAGTAGCGTTCATAATTGTTATATAGCCACCACTAACGAGCAAGATATTGTGTGGCTAGCACAATTCCCCGGGGTTAGCCACCACTAACGAGTAAGAGATAGTGTGGCTAGCACAATGCCCCGGGGGCTTTGACAGCACTGAGAATAGAGCCCGTGACTCTCTTCTGTCTCTTTTCGGCAGTCCAGCGTGCTACCGCTAGAACATCGCGGCCTAAACTGATTGTATTAGTCTAACTGAAACTCAATACATAGGTTCGTGCGTGGTCTGTATAACAACTAACTTTACATTGCGTTCTGTGGACACTGATGGCCACTTTGTACTCATCAAACAGAAAAAAACAAGCGGCCTCCACTCTCATTTTCTCTGATCTTATGCATAAACAAACCAGTAGACTCCACTCTCAAGTCCTTCTGATCGCATGCTAAAACAAACCAGCAGTCTCAACTCTCATTTCCCTCTGTTCACATGCTAAAACAAACAAGCAGTCTCCACTCTCAATTCCGTCTGATCTCATGCTAAAACAAACAAGCGGCCACCACTCTCAATTCCCTCTGATCTCATGCTAAAACAAACAAGCGGCCACCACTCTCATTCCCTCTGATATCATGCTAAAACAGTGTTATGAAACATACCTGGCTGTTACACACAAAATATTACAAAGAGAGCGGGTAAGGGATGTAAAGCGTATTTTCATTTCATATACATGTTTCAAATCGATATCCATGTTTCATTTCCTATCCATATTTCAATTCCAATCCATGTTTCCCATCCTATCTATGTATATTTGATGTTTCAATAAGTTTGTAGATTTCGCTTATAATTTTAGGTAGTTTCTCAGTTGTGGGCCATTTTCATTTTTTCTTCTTAACTGAAGAATAGATATGGGTTTTAAATAATCTGCAAATACGTGTCCTAGTGGTGGAAAGAATGTATAAACACAGTACGAATGGAATTAATCAATGAAAACAACATGCATTTTGAGTTACTGTTCCTTAAATTAAATTAAATAAATAAAAATAACAAAACGGTAAGTATCAGTAACTACCAAACAAGACAGTTCATTTAATGATTGAAATGTTCTTTATTATTTCAAGCTAAGAATTTTTTTTTAATACAGATAGTTTAGAAGACAGACATTTGGTTCAACAACCAGTTAAAGCTCAAGCGATAAAATAGCGCCGACATAAAAGCGTCTTAATTTTAAGTTGAATATTTAAGAAATAATGGTGAACAATTAAGATTTCAATTTTCATTCCTTAAATAGATATAATAAATGTAAGATGGATCAAACTCATCACCAATACATGACAAAAAAGAAATTAAAGATTACGATTTAATTAAAGTAGCGCTATGCAAAACAAATTATTTAATTAAAAGAAATTGAGAAAATAAAAACGAAAACAATATCAAAGAAAATGAATTATAGGTTCAAATAATTTATGTTAAAAAACCTAAAAGAAGCCGTTTAAATATGAGACGCATTAAGGACTTTAAAATATCTCCTTGCAATGGCATTAATATTTATAAGCATTGGGTCTTTTGTTTTCAATCTTCGTCAAATTTTGTAGAAATCTCTACTCTTAACAAATAACAGTTACATCAATCCTGTATCTGTCTGAAGAAAAATATGTATTATCAGCTCCACAATACCAAGATCCGTTGTGACGGGGGACAGCGAAATCAAAAAACAATCTCTGTTTCATCGGCTGGACGCTATCTAACATTAACCCTACTTCCATCCCATCTGGGTAGTACCACTTGTATGTAAGACCATTAGGATCACTGTAAGAAAGCAATAACCAAATAGTTAGTCTCAGTTGTATGTTAAACAATTTGGATCACTGTAAAGAAAGCAATAATCACATAGTTAGTCTCACTTGTATGTAAGACCATTTGGATTACTGTAAGAAAGCAATAATCACACAGTCCGAGACGAAACTTCATGGGTTCAAAGTGTCCGTTTTTCGTAACGTCACAAATTTTGGGAGCTATATAATGACAACCACTAAAATTATTTAGCGAAATTATGAATCACAACTTAAAGGGATATATATATGCGTTACTCAAAAATATAAGTAATCAAAATTAATCGATTAATTTTTTTTTCAGATTAATTGAACATTTAAAAAAATGTATTTAAGCTATAACTAATAATAATATCCAGAAATAGTGTTTAAGAAATATATAATAATAAAAAATAGCCTAAAGACATATTTTAAAAAAATAACATTCTAAATCACATATTTTTTACAAGAATGCTTGATCCTTCAAAAAATATATGACAAGTGCATTTCAAAAATTTATTTGGACACATTAAAATTCTTACTCGTTGAAGAATATGCATTCAAGAGTGATTGAGTCATTTATCCTTACTAGAACATCGGGTGATGAATATTGAAGAAACGGTTTAAACGGTAGAAACTGTATTTCATCTGGATCTGTGCGATAAAAAATCAATGTTAGTCAGTTCCTGTAATGTGTAAATAAACATAAACATGTCATCATCTTTTGCTTTTTAATAATGTGTCAACACGAGTGGGTAATGTTTGTATTACAAGAGATACATAGGAGGCTCAACCTCCTCCGCAAAGCCAAATATCAAGCAAATATATAACCCAAACTGCTGTTGTCAGTGGTCAGTCTAAACTTATGATGTGATTTTGTTGACCACCAATTCAAATAAACACACACACACACACACACACATATATATATATATATATATATATATATATATATATATATATATATATATAATATCTAGACAACAGCATCTGGTCTACACCCCACCCTATTTCACCAGGTTATCCGAAACATGTCTGGTCTGTCATCTACCATCCAAACTGTCACAATTCCGCTGGTCAGTACCTTTCATCTCACATCTCACGTCTATAGACATGCCAAGTACACCTGCGAGGTCATTCTTTTGAATTACCATCAGCACTTACTGACTCTCCATACCTCTACTCAATACTCACAACAATGGCCAATTTCAGTTGTTCTATTGTTGCAAATTTACGACGAAAGTAGACTTTTTGTTTGGAGGGCATCGCCAAATAGCATAATCTACCGGGTTTAGATCCGGTCTATTTGGTGGCAACATGTCTGGTTCAATGAAGGTGACATTCTCCCGACCAAGATAGTTTATCGTGTTTCTAGCCGTGTGTGAAGGAGCTCCGTCGTGTTGCAGTGTTGCAGTTGTGATGATTACATCTTGCTCGAATATCCTGAAGCAATCCTTGTCTTAGGACGTGATCACAATAATACTCACTGTTCACTTTCGCTCCAGGTTCAACAAATACTATACTGGTTTTTCCCACCCGAGACACACCTACCGAAACCATGATGCCACGACTGAAATGTTCACGTTCGCGTATGAGTCTCGTTGAAGGAACTTGTTTTTTTATTTCTTGCTTACTAATAAACATGATCATTTTGTGAATTTACTGGTGTGGTGAGAGTAAATATCTTTTCGTCTGTAAAACAAATGCTTCGTATACTTCTCTCGTTTTGAAACCTATCAAGTAACTGTTTGCTTCGGTTCAGGCGTTTAAATTTGCAGTTTTCGTTTATAACCTGCCCTATCACATGTTTTGTACGTTCGAAGTTGCAAATCTTTCTTTATAATCCGTTGCACTGTTCCTCGTGATATGCCAGTTTCTCTTTTAATTTCCTGTTGACTCTTGTGGCTGTGAAGATTATCTTCCTGGCTACACATAAACTCACTTACACGCCGAATGATTGGCATTGTTCTAACGGACCTCGAGCGGCCACTTCCTGGTTTTTGTGCTATCGTACCATCAGCATCAATTTTTGGACAAAGTCGATTAAGGTTTTGTTTTACTCCATCATTTATTTGGAAACTAGTAATCATTCGCCTAGCTCCCCATTGTGTTTCAGTTCGCAAATTTTTAATAAGGATACGATCTTCTACTGTTATTTTTGTCATAAAAAAAATAATTAAATAAAATGTAAAGATAGCGACCGGAAGTTAACGAGATAATGACGTCATCTGTTGAGTTAGTAAGAAAGAATAATTTTACGGTTTGAAAACCGCTCAAAACATAATTTTATATATATTGCACAAGATTACTCTAGGCGGTGACACTTTTTTGGGCCACACTGTATATATATATATGTATATATATTATTATATTAGGTATGTTGACAAATAATTTAAATTTAATCCTTAATTAGTGACAAATTAACGTTCAATTATTCGTTAATTTCTCTTAAAGCAAAATATTGAGATTTATGGTGTCATAATTCAAAAGTAACATTTATTTAACGTACTTGTTGAAAATCCAAATAACACTGGAATGTCTTATTTATATGAAACCAGCAGACCCGAAGTGCTTTGCAACCATCTCATTAATTAAACAACCAATACAAACAATGTTTTTGATTATAAATTCCTTATATATGAGACATAATTAAAAGGAATTACGGCCACTTCGACCACAGGACATTTCGATAGAAGGACATTTCGACCCCGGTCGGTTTGACCACGGACGGTTCAACCACAGACGATTCGACCATGGGCGATTCAACCCAGGACATTTCGACCACAGGACGTTTCGACCCAAGGACGTTTTGACCCCGGACGTTTCGACCCCTTCGTGTCTACACCGTGGAAATTGTGTTTTTTTTCCTTTCCTTTTTAAAATGTATTGTTTTTTTTTAATCTTTGGTATACAAAATAATTTAACTTAATATTAGTATACGTTCATTAAAAATTAAGTACAGTTTGAAATAGTTATTTGTGACGTTAAATTTACGATGATTAGAAAAAAAAGTATATACACGTACAACCAGTAAACATTCAACGCGAATTAATGATTGTGATAAATGCGCCATTCCTCTGAGCTAGAAAGTCCTTCCAAACCTATCCAACTCCACCCCCACCCCGTCTTATGTAATCGGACAATAAAAACACAGTTTGTTCAGATAATCCTTTCTAAAGGTGCATACACTCTCTGCCCCCACTCACTTTATTTACCTTCCCCATGACCGTCGCCAGCACACATCGTGTTGTGGTGGTCACTCAGTCTAGCCTTCGTAACATGTTAACCCCCCTGGGAAAACTGTTACTTCAATGACGTAACGTTCAGTCAGGTCGTATGAGCCCATTCAGTTTGAATGTTATTGCCTGCTAGGCGGTGGTATTAACTATTGAAATTTATTAAATTTAAATGCAGACAACTTTGTACGTCGTATTAAAATCTTTAGTTCTTGAAGGTAGGTCTTAACGTGTTAAGGAACAGAAGAAACTTGAAGTGATTGAAAGGGCACGGGTTTGTAATGGTATAAATGCCATTAAGAAACAAATAAGAAAAAAAAGTTCACTTCTTTATGTTATAACTGTGAAAATATTTGAATCACTGAAATATATACATTTTTATAACCCAATAATCAATAAGGTCCTTTTTAATTGAGTTTGGGAAAGGAGTGAAGATTCTGCTTTTAATTTTTTATGGGTAATAATAATAATACACCAAAAATTAATTTAAAACAGTGTTTTAAAAATAAATAAAAACATTTCACGGTGTAGAAATGAAAGGGTCGAAACGTCCGGGGTCGAGACGTCCTGGGGTCGATCTGTCCGGGGTTGAATCGCCCGAGTTCAAATCGTCCGTGGTAGAACTGATCGGGTCGAACAGTCCGGGGTCGATTCATCCGGGGTCGAAATTTCCGACCACCAAGTAAAAGTACTGATTATTTTCTATATAATAGTCATAGCACGAGAAACATTTCCATACTGAACGTGACTGATATGTCTATAAAACATGGTGTTATGGTCATAAATGGCTAGAGTTGATTACAGTGACACGTGGAGGACAACAATTGCAGAAGGCGTTATAGAGATACATAGAGATAAAGTAAAATACATTAATTTATATACGGTACCTTCGATCGATCTAAAATGTTAATGTAATGCATGGTTAGTTGACACAAATGTATGTGCAAAATTTCAGCTCGATAGGATCAAGATAATAAAACCTATAATGATAATGAGACTAAAGCTAATATCCTTAACACATATTTTGCATAATCTTTTTCTGCCTCAGGCGACAAGGAAGTTTTAATAAATTTAAATAACATTTGTGGAAATAGGTAACATAACTGTAGATAAGATAGGTATACATTCGCTCCTAAAAAACTTAAAATTAAACAACGCTACTGGCCCAGATGATTTGCCTGCAAGGTTATTAAAAGAACTAAGCAATGAACTGTCCCCAATCCTTGTAGTTCTTTTCAAGCCTCTCTAAACCAGGGTAAAGTGCCCCAGGATTGGAAATTAGCTAACGTAATTCCACTCTTTAAGATAGGGGATAAATCAGACCCTGGTAATTACAGGGCCTGTATCACTTACTAGTATCACCTGTAAATTACTAGAACACATAATATATAGTAGAATAGTTAACCACCTTGACAAATATAATGCCCTATGCCCACATCAACACGGCATTAGAAAAAAACAGATCATGTGAAACACAATTAATAGGTTTAATAGATGAACTATCAAAAGGCTTAGACAAAAATGATCAAATAGATACAATATTACTAGACTTCTCAAAAGCATTTGACAAAGTTCACCACCTTAGTTTACTTAAAAAACTTAACTACTTTGGAATCTCAGGTTCCTTACATCACTGGATCCAAGACTTCCTTTTGGGCAGGGAGCAAACTGTAATAATTAATGGATCTAAATCTGCACCAATAAAGGTTAACTCAGGAGTTCCACAAGGAACTGTGCTAGGTCCCTTACTCTTTTTAATTTATATAAATGATTTACCCAACAACATCTCAACAGGAACAAAAGTTAGGTTATTTGCTGATGATTGTATAATCTATAGAACAATTAAATCAGAACAAGATAGCAAAATTTTACAAAAAGACTTAGATGAATTGATAAAATGTGAAACTAACTGGAGTATGTCTTTCCACCCAGAAAAGTGTCAACTGTTAAGAGTAACAAAGAAAAAGAAACAAATAAATTCAAAATATTTCATTCACGGAAAAGGAACTGACCCAAACTAAAGATGCAAAATACTTAGGAATCTTAATAAATGAGAAACTATCATGGAATCCCCATGTCAATGAAGTTATTAAAAAATCAAACAAAACCTTAGGCTTTATAAAAAGAAACTTTAACAAATGTAATAAGATATAAAACTAAAATGCTATCTCACTTTGGTGAGACCTGTACTAGAATATGCATCTTCTGTATGGGACCCATCGAAAACACAAAAATCAAAGAAAACATTGATAAACTAGAACAAATCCAAAAAAGAGCTGCCAAATTCATTACTGAAGAATATTCAAAACTGACTAGAATAACACCATTAGTTAAATCATTAAACCTTGAAACACTAGAGGATAGAACAACCAAGAGTAAAGTAGTAATCATACATAAAGCAATTAACTCTAATTTAGAAATACAGCACACAGATAACTTAATACAACCCTCAGATAGACATAAGGATAAAAACACATTTCTTATTCCGTATGCAAGAACAAACACATACACATTTTTGTTCTTCCCGTCCGGAATTTGGGTGTGGAATGGGTTGCCTGAAGAAACCAGGAAAACCAACACTTTATCAACGTTTAAAACTCTAATAAAAAATGCAGGACTAAACACAAACCATAGATAAGCGTAGGACGCAATAATCTTCTGTATAGAAGGAGCGTCTGAAACAGAAAAGATAAGATACGATAAAGGAAATGGGTCATTTTTTTTAAATTTTGATTTTTTTCCGTCAGACCGGCCAAGAGTTCACGAAAGATAAGGATACAAGACGGTGAAGTTAATATAAGTAATTTATAAGGGGATTAAAATAAATAAATTTAAAAGAACCAATGAGTTGTTTGTTTTAAAAACAATTAAACAAAATAACCTGCGCGAATGTGTGCAAATACAAAGTCCAAGTTTCATAGGATAAATGAATTTATAATTTAAAAGCTTACAGAAGGAATAAAAAACTATATTAAGAGCCTTGGTCCCAAAAACCAAATCGATAATTAATTTTTGATTGCCATTGTATTCAAGCTATATTTTTCATTATTTTGGGCCCTCAGCTACGAGAAAATGGACATTATAATTTCAGTAACCTATATTAATTTAATATAGTCTCGTAGGTTTTTATATACTAAGTTTGATCAAAAATAAGTTATTTTCTCATTACCTAACGCTGAAAATAATTTTTATATAAAATAATTTTTATATAGCTAATATTGGAAAATTAAAAACGACATTAAGGTCCCATCGGCCCGATTCCGTCCAAGATGTACATTTTAAAAACATGTTCATTAAAAAAATTTTCATCACGGAAATATTTCTCATGATCGCTAAAAAGTGAGTGGGAAATAATATCTTATAGCCAACAAAAAAGACATTTGGGGCCCCTGGACTCGAAGAAATTGCCATCAGAAGTTTAGTGCCCTTAAGTTTTTTTTTAATATGAGCTAGCAAGTGTCTGTATACAAAGTAGGGTTAATATCAATTCATTTAGTCAGTATCTAACGCATGAATTAATTTTCAGATAGCTCAAATTAGCAAACAAATTACATTAAATGAAAGATATACAGTTTCAAACACCTGTTCAATTCATTCAATTTCCTAATGAATATATTTATTTGTATATCTCAAGATAAAAAAAAATATTTAAATTATCAAATACTGGGAGCCGGGGACCAAATGAAGTATTTCTTTAAATGAACCATATAAAAACTGAAAGTCACAAATTCGCATATTTCCCGAGTAGGTAGAAGCATGAAACTATGTGTGGTTGATAAGAAAACTTCCGCGATGGTAACAGGTGAAAACAATATTTCAATTAACACTTTCTGGGGGCCAAGGCCAAAAAGAATTTTTTTCTAATATTAAAAACTGACTCATCACGAATTCTCCAATTTCTCGTGTAGGTAGAAGCATGAAACTTTAGGAAGTACCCTCCCGCGACGCAAATTGGAGTAAAAGAATTTTAAAATTCACTCTCATGGAGGTCGGGGGAAAAAAAACGTTTTTTTTTCCTGGTATGGCCTATTTAAAATATGAACATCACTAATTCTCCGATTTCCCGACTTAACCAAAGCATGAAGCTTTGGGAAGTTGTTGTTTACAATCTCGAGATGGTAACAGGTGAAAACAATTTTTAAAATATCACTTACTTGGGACCGAGGGCCCAAATGTAGTTTGTGTCTTACATAGAAAACTGACTCATCACTAATTCTCCAACTTTCCGTGTAGGTAGAAGCATGAAACTTGGGAAGGTGTTTAAGTAGCCTCTCGTGACGATAATTGTAGTAAAAGATTTTTTAAAATCATACTCATGGGGGCAGTGGGCCCAAAAACATTTTTTCCCTTATATGGGCTTTATAAAAATTTAAAAAATCAGTAATTCTCCTATTTAGGTAGAAGAATAATACTTTATGAAATTGTTGAGTACACTTCCGCGATGGGTAGCAGGCCAAAAAAATATTTAAATTATTATACTTGGGGCCAAAATAAAGTTTGTTTCCTTATATGAGCTATATAATGATGCAAAATCATTAATTTTCCTATTTCCCGTTTAGTTAGAAGCATGAAACTTTGGGTAGTTGTTAAGTAGCATTTTGCGATGGTAACAGGTAAAAAATATATATTTTATCTTTCACTGGGAGACGGGGGCCCAATAGTAGTTTTTTTCTTAAATAAAAAACTGACTCATCACTAATTCTCCAACTTCCCGTGTAGGTAGAAGCATGAAACCTTTGGAAGTTGTTGTATACACTTCAGCAATGGTAACAGGCTAAAAAGAATTTGAAAATCACACTCATGGCAAACATTTTTTTTTCTCTTATATGGGCTTTATAAAAATTAAAAATCAATCATTCTATTTCTCGAGAAAGTAGAAGCATGAAACTTTGAGTAGTTGTAAAGCAACATTCCACAATGGTAAAAGGTCAAGACAAATATATAAATCATCACTTACTGGGGGCACAAATGTAGTTTTTTTCTTGTATTTAAAACTGAATCATCACTAATTCTTCAAATTCCCGTGAAGGTAGAAGCATGAAACTTTGGGAACTTGCTGAGTATCCTCTTATGGTGATAATTGGTAAAAAAGAATGTATGATTTCCATTCATGGGTGGCCGGGGGAAAAAACCCGTATTTATTTTCCTTATATGGGAATTATAAAACTGAGTCAACACTAATTACTCATCTTCCCCTTGTAGGTAGAAGCATAAAACTTTGGAAAATTGTTGAGTACCCTCCCAAAATAGTAACAGTCGAACATAATATAAAATTACCACTAACTGGGAGGCCCCGGGGGCAAATGTAGATTTTTTTCTAAAATGCGCTATTTAAAATAGGCTCATCATTAACTCTCCAAATTCCCGTGTCAGTAGGAGCATGAAACCTTTGGTAGTTGTTGAGTACTTTCCAAAAATGGTAACTGGTGGAAAAAATATTGAAATTATCACTAACTATGAGGCCGGGGGCCTGAATGTTATTTTTTCTTATATAAAACTGAATCATTACCAATTCTCCAACTTACCGTGTAAATAGAAGAAAGAAACTTTGTAAAGTTTTAGAGTACCCTCCCGCGATGGCAACAGGCGTTAAAATAATAACTTTATCACTCACTAGGAAGCCGGGGCCCCAAATGTACTTTTTTTTCTTTATATGCACTATATAAAACAGACCCATCATTAAAAATCCAAATTCCCGTGTACGTAGGAGCATGAAACTTTGGGAAGTTGTTAAGTACACTCCCGCAATAGTAACATACAAAAAAAATCACCTAAATAGGATTACATGAAATTATTTTTTACAATTCGTTTTTGTTTTTCTGCGGGTCAACGATAGACAGACAGACATGATGGTGATGTTAATATAAATAGTTTATGTCTCATGATCCAGATTGAAATCAATTGGTGTTTTGCATTTGTGTTACGCGGGTTCTCAACAGTAAATTAAATCCTAATTTCTGCAGCTTAACAAGGGTATTTTGCTAGTATATATATATATATATATATATATATATATATATATATATATATATATATATATATATATATACATATAGATAGATAGAAGATAGATAGATAGATAGATAGATAGATAGATAGATAGATAGATAGATAGATAGATAGATAGATAGATAGATAGATAGTAGGTAGATAGATAGATAGATAGATATGATAGATAGATAGATAGATAGATATATAGATAGATAGATATATAGATAGATAGATAGATAGATAGATAGATAGATAGATAGATAGATAGATAGATAGATAGATAGATAGATAGATAGATAGATAGATAGATAGATAGATAGATAGATAGATAGATAGATAGATAGATAGATAGATAGATAGATAGATAGATAGATAGATAGATAGATAGATAGATAGATAGATAGATAGATAGATAGATAGATAGATAGATAGATAGATAGATAGATAGATAGATAGATAGATAGATAGATAGATAGATAGATAGATAGATAGATAGATAGATAGATAGATAGATAGATAGATAGATAGATAGATAGATAGATAGATAGATAGATAGATAGATAGATAGATAGATAGATAGATAGATAGATAGATAGATAGATAGATAGATAGATAGATAGATAGATAGATAGATAGATAGATAGATAGATAGATAGATATGATAGATAGATAGATAGATAGATAGATAGATAGATAGATAGATAGATAGATAGATAGATAGATAGATAGATAGATAGATAGATAGATAGATAGATAGATAGATAGATAGATAGATAGATAGATAGATAGATAGATAGATAGATAGATAGATAGATAGATAGATAGATAGATAGATAGATAGATAGATAGATAGATAGATAGATAGATAGATAGATAGATAGATAGATAGATAGATAGATAGATAGATAGATAGATAGATAGATAGATAGATAGATAGATAGATAGATAGATAGATAGATAGATAGATAGATAGATAGATAGATAGATAGATAGATAGATAGATAGATAGATAGATAGATAGATAGATAGATAGATAGATAGATAGATAGATAGATAGATAATAGATAGATAGATAGATAGATAGATAGATAGATAGATAGATAGATAGATAGATAGATAGATAGATAGATAGATAGATAGATAGATAGATAGATAGATAGATAGATAGATAGATAGATAGATAGATAGATAGATAGATAGATAGATAGATAGATAGATAGATAGATAGATAGATAGATAGATATACAGATAGATAGAGATAAGAGAGATATCGCGTAAGTATTCAGCTCGTTTAATGTTAAATACTGACGAGTTTATTATTTTTTATTTTAATTTTTTTTTAAATTAACGTTATCTTGTTCCATGACACTTAGGATGTTTAAAATTTTATGTAATTCTGGTAGTATTTGGAGATTTCCAATCACTCTTTGAATTAGTTAGATGTGAGATATGTTTTGCTGGCTTCCGGTAGTGAACGTGGTCGGTAGGGGAGACAAACATAACGGCTGTCAGGGTATGAGAATCACTGCGAATGATTGTTGTGAGATTGTTGTGAGATTGTTGTGAGCCAGTGTTGGAGTCGGGTCAAGGCGTTGTTGACGGGTATGAACTCCTATCACGGGAATAATGTCTGAGTGAGCTTCTGGTCACACGGGATATGTCAGGGACATGACCAGAGGACACGTCAGGGTCGTTGAGACCAGTTGGGGGGTATATAAGAGAGTAGTCGAGACGAGTGCGGGGTGTGGCAGAAAGCTGTGTAGTTCGGACAGTGTTGGCGGTCAGACCGGTCAGGGTAGACCGGGGAGCTGCAAGGTTGCAGTACACAGAGTTGAGTTTAACGTCGCCCAGAAGCGGTCGGGTCGGACCGAGGGGACTTGGAAACTTTGGTATTTACGTAGATCTGAAAAGGACTTGAGCATGGGCCCAGGAGCGGTCGAGTCGGACCGAGGGCCTGCTTGAGCATACAGCCAGTTATATACAGATGTATTGATGTCAAGGCAGACAGCCAGTTGTACAGTTGTGTATAGCAGAATAAACATTGCATTGTTACAGCAGACTTGTGTCATCTCTTGTGTATGTTGTGTGTAGCGGAGAGCAAGGTACAATCCACCTAACATAGAGACTTAACATGGGGGCCCGAATTGTCTCTGGATTGCCTAGCACCGCCAAACACTACGAGAGATGGGACGGAACCACATCAGCACAGCGGTATGTGCGCCTGTACTTTTCAGTACAGCGCCTCTGATACAGACTACTGTATCCATCGTAGGGCATACGTCTTAAAACAGCACAACGACGATCAACGTATCAGCGGATTTTCTGATAGACGAGGCCTAGCAAGTCCCAGTACGGAACATTACCAGCCAGAAGACCAACTACAAGAGATACCTCGAACCAGAACCAGCGAAAACAACGACGTCGGAACCAGACGGTGCCAACTACGAGAGAAGACGATTACAAACTGTACCGGGAGGTCAAGTTGCAGAACCAACCATCTCGCCCCAGCTACAGTGGGACCCTGAGGAGCCGAGACGACCCACAGCACCACAGTTCAAATCGGGACAAGTTCGAGAAGCTATTCAGGTGGAGAAAAACATTACTAAGTGACAAGGAAACTACAAAAAGTGTGACTTTGTGAACTTCTTACGAATGGATATTTATTGTGTAATGGGACTTTCATTGTATATGGATATTATGTCTGAAATATAACCCACAGTAAGTACGTACTTAATTACTTATAAAATAGTGTTAAATTGGGGAAGTGTGCTATAGTAAGATTGATCTGTTAAATAATATATATATAATATAATATATATAATTAGATATAGCATACCTGTCATATATAAACGAACAATAAGGAACAATGGAAACGAGAAGTAAAAAAACACAAGATATCGATAAAATAATGGCGGACTTTAGGGAGACGGGGAGAAAGTTACAGTTAGAGGGGCAGGAGTTAAACAAATACGTAATAGACAAGTGGAGACAATGGGAAGAAGACGAACGAGAAAATAAGAGAAGACAGGAAGAAAACGAACGAGAAGATAAGAGAAGACAGGAAGCCGCGGACATTAGGAAGCATGAAAGGGAACAGAGAGAGTATGACGAGGAACAGAGACAGAAAGAAAGGGAGCACGAATTGAAATTGGCAGAAATTAAAAGGAGAGACGAAACTGAACTGGACATGACAGGCCACTCGAGAGAAAACAAAGACCTTCGACAAATAGTAAAAAATTTGCAAAAATTTGACGGGTCCCAAGAACTCGACGAATATGTGGCGACATTTGAACATGTAGTGACTCAGGCGAAAGTGCCAAAAAGTCAATGGCTGATAGAGTTACAAGTAAGGCTAACGGTTGAGTTACAATCATTCTTAATGACGGAAGACGTTAGGACAAAACTGCATGATTATGACACTGTCAAGCAACTCCTTTTGCAACATGCAGGATTTAATGGGGAGAAATACAGGGAAGCGTGGAATAGTCTAGTACCGGAGAGTAATAATTTTAGATTATTTCACTCAAAATTGGTTAGAAGTTTGGACAATTGGGTGGCCAGTACAAAAACAGAGAGAACATTTGACGGGGTGAGGGATTTATTATGTAGAAACAAGTTATTATTGAACATGAAGGAAGAGGCTGTTAAATGCATTCTAATGAATAATGCCCCCAAATGTGAGGACGTACTGACACAAATTGACCATATAAAGTCGGCAGGACAAGGACAACTAAGTAGGAAAGCCAATACACAGCCACTGGTAGGAGGTGTGGCGGAACATAGGGGTGAATATGGAGGCAAGTATAGAAGTCGCTCGACGGAGGGCCGAGTAATGGGTGCATGTTTTAACTGTGGTCAGAGGGGTCACATAATGGCCAACTGTCGACAGAAATGGGCCAATAATAGGATGCCTGCGAAGAGAAATCAGTATAAAGACTCAGACCAGAAATTTAGCTATAATGGAAATAAGTATCCATGGTACAGCCAGGATAGATGACTCAGCAAAGATTGCAAACAGGGCCGTACTATACAGTGGCAGGGGTATAAACCTAGAAAAGGGTGGCAGTCTCGCAATACGCAATGCGTGGGGAGTATGAACGATATTTTTAGAAAGTCCACGGGTAGATTAAATGTCGAAAAATGCTTGTTGTTAGGGAAGGAAGCTTCTCTTCTTAGAGACACCGGCTGTACAATCGTAGGGTGCAGAAAGAGTTTAATACCAAAAAAATACAGGACTGATCAGACATTTACAGTTAAACTTATCGATGGGACAATAAAAACGTTTGAAACTGCTGTAGTAGACATTAAAACCCCTTATCTCTGCGGTAGATTTTTGTCCGCCCTTTTTGAAGATCCGGTAACAGATGTGATTTTAGGAAATGTTAGATCAGACGAGGACACACCATTCCATCACGGTAACGTAGTTACCAGGGCCCAGAATAAACGAAATAAAGGGGGAGGACCACAAATGAAAACGGTGATTAGTACAATCCCAAAAATATTTGAACACATCAATTTAGCTGAGGAGCAGGCAAAGGATGGTGGACTAAATAAACTATGGCAAAAAGCTAAAAGTCAGAGGGTGGAAAGCACCAAACAAGGAATAATAACGTTTGAAATAAACAATAATATACTGTACAGGATATTTATTTCTAAAATAGATAACAGTGTTGAAAAAAAATTGGTGATTCCGAAACCATACCGACGATTAGTCTTAGAAACGGCTCATACAACAGCATTAGCCGGACACATGTCAGTCAGAAGAACCAAATACAGAATTTTTTCTCAGTATTTCTGGCCACGTATGAGCATAGATATCAAAAAATTCATTAAGTCTTGCCCTATTTGCCAAAAAGCACGTCCACCGGGGAGCATAAAACCCATAGAGTTAGGTCAAATGGAAGTGATCGGAACACCCTTTCAAAAGGTTGCTATTGATATCGTAGGGCCATTACAATTAAGTGACAATAGGAATAGATATATCCTTACGTTGGTAGATATGGCTACTCGTTGGCCTGAGGCTATTGCGCTAAAAAATATAACAACACAAGACGTTTATGAGGCCCTATTAACAATATTCTCTAGAATGGGATTCCCGGAAGAGATCTTGTCAGATAACGGGCCCCAGTTCTCCTCCGATATGTACAAACAGGTGTGTGAATTGTTTAACATAAAATCCAGTCACTCTTCTATTTACCACCCACAGTCTAACGGGATGGTGGAAAGATTAAATGGCACCCTAAAAAGCATGTTAAGAAAAGTGGCAGATGAGGAACCCAACAATTGGGATAGATTTTTGCCGGCAATTTTGTTTGCATATCGGGAAGTTCCGAACGAGACAACGGCAATGTCTCCTTATGAACTCCTCTTCGGGCGGAAAGTGAGAGGACCAATGTCAATTTTAAGGAAAATACTAACAAATGAAAATACGACAGAGGAAGGTAAAAACACATATGAATATATAATCGACCTCAAAAACAGAATAAAATCAGGGTTATATAAAACAGAGGCAATCACGAAAGGAAAGGCAAATAAATATAAACAATATTATGATCAAAGGGCTAGAGAGAAAGATATACAAATTGGGGACAAAGTGCTCGTGTTGAAACCTAAAAAAGGAAATAAACTCGCTCTGTATTCAGAAGGTCCATTCACCGTCACGAGGAAATTATCGAAATTTAATGTAGAGATTGCGAAGGGACATAAGCGTATAGTTTATCACCTCAACAGATTAACAAAATTTGTCGAAAATAACATGGATAACACAGATGCGAACTTATCGGCAGCAGAGAAAAATGAAAAGACAATTAGTGGTGCCAGTGCCACAGTGATAGCCGAAGAAGAAGAGGAAGATGTAAATAGTGAAGACATTAAGCAAATTCCGTTAATCAACGTCAAGGTTAATTCAGGCATTGACATCAATAAGGAACTAACGGAGACACAGAAAAGACAAGTTGACGACATGGTGCATGAGTACAAGGAAATTATTTCAGATATCCCAGGGAAAACATCGGCGGGTACGCACAAAATAGAATTATTAGACTCTAAGCCCATTAACGTAAAACCGTACGCAATACCTATTCATATGGTTCAAAGGCTAAAAGAAGAGATTAGTATGATGCTAGAACTAGGGTATAATCGAGGAAACACAGTCACCATATTGCTCTCCCTTAGTTTTAATTAAGAAAAAAGATGGATCGATTCGGACTTGCGTGGATTATAGGAAATTGAACGCAATTACAAAAAAAGTAGCAGAAGTTATACCTAACCAGGATAAACTTCTAGAGCACATGAATAAAGCCAAATACTTTACGAAACTAGACTTAACAAAGGGATATTGGCAAATACCTCTTGAGGAGGAAAGCAAAGAATACACAGCTTTTCAAGGCCCAGACGGGGCATATCAATATAACTTTATGCCATTCGGATTGGCAACCGCACCGGCAACGTTCAATAAAATTGTTAAGAAATTATTCAAAGGAGTAAAAGAGGTAGTTACTTATTTTGACGATATCTGTGTATACACAGACGACTGGGAGTCGCATATACGAGTTACTCGAGAGGTTTTAGAGATTCTTAAAAAGGCAGGGTTCACCATTAAACCATCTAAGTTAGAAATAGGTAAAGAATCTGTCGAATTTCTGGGACATAGAATTGGAGCAGGCATCTTAAAACCAGACATGAACAATATAAACAAAGTGTTGGAAATAAAACGACCCAAAAATAAGAAACAAGTAAGGGGACTAGTTGGCCTAATAGCGTATTACAATAAATTTATACCTAATTTTTCAACGATAACAGCCCCATTGACGGACCTTACAAAGAAAGGTAAACCAAATAATATATGTTGGACTAAGGAATGCCAACAAGCATTGGATACAATCCAAAACTATTTAACAAATAACCCCATTTTGGTTCTGCCCGACATTAAGGAACCTTTTATAGTTCGTACAGATGCGTCAACGAAGGGATTGGGGGCATGTTTGATGCAGAAAAGAGACAATATGCTCCACCCGGTGAAATATATTAGTCGGAAACTGGTTGACAGGGAAACCAGATACTCAACAATAGAGAGGGAATGCTTGGCAATAATATGGGGAATTCAGAAATTATCCTACTATTTAATGGGGGCAAGATTTACGCTCCAGTGTGACCACCAAGCGTTAAAATATTTGAACACGACTAAATTTGAAAATTCAAGAGTTTCCAGGTGGTCTTTGATGTTACAGGAATACGATTTCAACGTGGAATACATTAAAGGTGAAGATAACATTATTGCAGATTTTTTATCTCGGCAATAAGCAGATATGGCAGCTGATTGGTTAGATATTTACATCAAAATTCGGTCGAGTTACGGCGACCAGGGGATAGATGGGGAGACATAGTGGAAATTGAGAGGTCAAGAAAAATTTAAAAGTTGTGACAAGGGCGGCCGGGTAGATGGTTGTGGACACAGACAAACTACGATATAACATCATAGGATCATGACAGATATGGTAATGGCAATCATAATTACTGAGCAGAAATCAAACCATGACCGACAAGGACTCGCAGGACAGGTTTATGATTCGGCCGAGTCACGAAGGTCGAAAAACAAGTAGAGTTGCTTGTTCATGGGGACTAAGTTGGTAGAAATTGAGGTCTGGGTCACCTCGGGCCAGTATTATTATTATATGAACATGATTGTGAGGTTTCATAGCGATTATGTATTTATGTTAATTAGTACTTATGGATGGTTGTAAATAAATATGAGATGGTTGTATGTTCGTGCTGATGTTTTCTATGATAATTTTTGGCTCCGGGTGACCTCAGGACATTTTTCATTATAGGTATTATATATAGATATATTTATGTAATGATGATGATATAGGGTGATAATGATATTGTTCATGATTATGATTATTATGATGAATTATGTTAATTACGACTACTATATGCACATGATTGATGATTGTTTTATAATTGATTGTAATGGGTTAAATACAATCGGGCTGAAATGTTTATAGTTTGGATAAGTAGTTATCCCTATAACATTATCTCATGCTGGAGGTAATCCTGGAATAAATATCTTAAGGAATTTATATGAGGTACCAGTAGAGTCAGTTGTAAATAGAAAACAATCTAGCGTAAAAATGGTCAATTGTTGGATACTAATTATGTGAGGTGTTATGACCAGTAGTAGGTAGAAGGTTGGTTCTTTGAGAATTAAGATAATGATAACGTACGAGTTGCGGGTTAGTGAAGTCGTATAAAGGTACGACCAAGTGGATTTATGCTCTGTGTTGTATATACTAGTGTTTTTTTTTCATGCAATGTTGTGTATAAAATTATATTGAAAGATATTATTTCATTATGTATTATATTATTGTAATTGTAATGTGCAGTGATTCCATGCCCTGACTTTGTTGTATTGTGAGATTCTACCCGTAAGTAGAATCTAACGGAAGAGGGGGGATATGTCAGGGTATGAGAATCACTGCGAATGATTGTTGTGAGATTGTTGTGAGATTGTTGTGAGCCAGTGTTGGAGTCGGGTCAAGGCGTTGTTGACGGGTATGAACTCCTATCACGGGAATAATGTCTGAGTGAGCTTCTGGTCACACGGGATATGTCAGGGACATGACCAGAGGACACGTCAGGGTCGTTGAGACCAGTTGGGGGGTATATAAGAGAGTAGTCGAGACGAGTGCGGGGTGTGGCAGAAAGCTGTGTAGTTCGGACAGTGTTGGCGGTCAGACCGGTCAGGGTAGACCGGGGAGCTGCAAGGTTGCAGTAACACAGAGTTGAGTTTAACGTCGCCCAGAAGCGGTCGGGTCGGACCGAGGGGACTTGGAAACTTTGGTATTTACGTAGATCTGAAAAGGACTTGAGCATGGGCCCAGGAGCGGTCGAGTCGGACCGAGGGCCTGCTTGAGCATACAGCCAGTTATATACAGATGTATTGATGTCAAGGCAGACAGCCAGTTGTACAGTTGTGTATAGCAGAATAAACATTGCATTGTTAAGCAGACTTGTGTCATCTCTTGTGTATGTTGTGTGTAGCGGAGAGCAAGGTACAATCCACCTAACATAGAGACTTAACAACGGCCTTGATCCTAAATATGTCTTTGGGCCAAAAGTTCTCATAAGAAAAATTTTATTTGAGCTTATTTAGCAAACAATAAGTATAGGACATGGTTGTATTACAATTGATATTTTCTTTTGATTACCCGTTTTTGGAGCTTTTTGTCTTTTACTTACTTCCGTCAGTAACATGTATCACAAGATCGTGTCCTTTTAGTGTGATACCAAGCTTAGGACTATTCACCAAGCAGTAGTAAATTCCAGTGTCGTTTTTGAAAACTGGTGAAACACTGATCATTCCTGAAAAAGAAATATGACATTCTCGGTCTACTCAAATCAAACAATGAAAAAACAATTAAAAATTGGAATAGTTTGAAATGTATTTCGTCCAATGAGTAATGCAGTGAAATATTGATACGTTCATCTTAAAATTTATCTAGATAAATACATTGTGTAGTTAACGTACACATGTCTGTGTTTTCTTTAGCATGATACTTACCACTTAAACTCACGTAAACACGATTTGTGGCCTCAATAGCATTTCGCCTCGAAACCAACAAGTCGATACCAAACGAAACTAATATCATCGCCAACTAATGTACCTTCAACTGTGCAGTTGTTCATTAGGAATGTATACTCCTCAACTTCATAGCTTTCAGTCATATAGTATTGGTTGGTTTGTTGAATCCCTGTTAAAATATTATTATAAAAAGTACAATAAATAAATATATATAATATTTAAAAAAATATGTTTTACATAATCAAATAACACATTTTTATTTGTTTTTAAATTTAAATTCTTGTTATTTTTTTTATAAAATCATTGTTATATCACTTTTCATTTGATCATGATCTATTTTGACTCGTATTATTTAACTTGTTTCAAAGAGATATAGCCACCAAAAATAATTGAATGTGTGTGTTATTTCCACAGCTATAACCATTCAAAAATACTTGGTTTATTAAAAAGTGCAGTTAGGTACGTGAGAAATTCAGAACTCCTATAAGTGGGGTACAATTATATCATTTGTAATGGGAAACAACGAATGTTTCAGATTTTTTGATGTGTCCAAAACTATTTAACAAATAACCCTATTTTGGTTCTGCCCGACATTAAGGAACCGTTTATAGTTCGCACAGATGCGTCAACGAAGGGATTTGGGGGCATGTTTGATGCAGAAGAGAGACAATATGCTCCACCCGGTTAAATATATTAGTCGTAAACTTTTTGACAGGGAAACTAGATACTCATCAATAGAGAGGGAATGCTTGGCAATAATATGGGGAATTCAGAAATTATCCTACTATTCAATGGGTGCAAGATTTACGCTTCAGTGTGACCACCAAGTGTTAAAATATTTGAATACGACTAAATTTGAAAATTCAAGAGTTTCCAGGTGGTCTTTGATGTTACAAGAATACGATTTCAACGTTGATTACATTAAAGGTGAAGATAACATTATTGCAGATTTTTATCTCGGCAATAAGCAGATATGGCAGCTGATTGGTTGGGTATTACATCAAAATTCGGTCGAGTTACGGCGACCAGGGGATAGATGGGAGACAAAGTGGAAATTGAGAGGTCAAGATGAATTTAAACGTTGTGACAAGGGCGACCGGGTAGATGTCAGAGGTGGAAGTAGAGTGACCGGGGTGATGATAGAGGTGCAATGGTTGTCGACACAGACAAACTATGATAATACATTACGGTCCCACTGAGACTGGTAGGAGGATCATGACAGATCTGGTAAAGTTAATCATAATTACTGAGCAGAAATCAAACCATGACCGACAAGGACTCGCAGGACAGGTTTATGCTTCGGTCGAGTCACGGAGGTCGAAAACAAGTAGAGTTGCTTGTTCATGGGGACTAATTTGGTTAGGAATTGGGGTCTGAGTTACCTCGGGCCAGTATCATTATTATATGTACATGATTGTAAGGTTTCATAGCGATTATGTACTTATGTTAGTTAGTACTTATGGATGGTTGTAAATAAATATGAGATGGTTGTGTTTTCATGCTGATCTTTTTTTATGATAATTTTTGGCTCCGGGTGACCTCAGGCAAACTTTCATTATAAGGATATGTATTTATATATATATATATATATATATATATATATATATATATATATATATTTGTAATTATGAGATGATGGTAAGGATATTGTTCATGATTATGATTATTATGATGACTTATGTTAAATACCACTACTATATGCACATGATTGTTATATAATTGATTGTAATGGGTTAAATACAATTAAGCTGAATTGTTTATAGTTTGGATAAGTAGTTATCCCTATAACATTATCTCATGCAGGAGGTAATCCTGGAATAAATATCTTAAGGAATTTATATGAGGAACCAGTAGAGTCAGTTGGTAAATAGAAAACAATCTAGCGTAAAAATGGTCAATTGTTGGGTACTAATTATGTTGAAGTGCTATGACCAGTAGGATGTCGAAGGTTGTTCTATGAGATTAAAGATAATGATAACGTACGTGTAGTAGGTTGGTGAAGTCAGACCTGTATGGCATGGGAGATAGGCTCCCTTTGTTATATACTTAACTACGTCCTGTGCGGCAGGAGTGATGGGAAGTTTTGTTAATCAATTAACCAAGTTCCTGTGTGGCAGGAGCGATGGGCTGTAATTATATACATATATTTAGAACTGTGCCTATGGAGGGATAAGAGAGCTCAATTACTCAGGTGTTATTAAAAAGTCATTAAGTGAGCAGTGATTGCTTCGTAATATGCCACATGATGTGGACACGTTCTTAAGTGCTAACATTTTTCTTGTGTCGTTTTTTTTCCACGATTTGTAAATTGTGTATTTATAGATAGATTGATTATTATTGATAATGACATGCATTAAGACTTCACATGTATATATTTTTTTTACTTGCATTGATGTATATATATAGAGTAAGTAATTCGGGAGTAGTAGTAGGACGGCTGTTCCTCTCGAATGACGTAGCGGGTTAGTGAAGTCGTATACAGGTACGACCAAATGGATTTTTGGCTCTGTGTTGTATATACCATTAATTTTTTATTTATTTTTTTTCATGGATTTTTGTGTATAAAATTATTTTTAAAGATATTGATTAATTCATGATGTATTATATTAATGTATTTATAATGTGCAGTGATTCCATGCCCTGTCTTTGTTGTATTGTGATATTCTACTCGTAAGTAGAATCTAACGGAAGAGGGGGGAAATGTCAGGGTATGAGATTCGCTGCGAATGATTGTTGTGAGATTGTTGTGAGCCAGTGTGTGATTCGGGTCAAGGCGTGGATTGACAAGAGTTCACTTGTCAATAATGATGTTAATTGTATTCACTCGGTATGAAAGTTAGACAGCCGGGCTGTGTATATGTAGGTGTGTGAGACAGAGAGAGAAGTATGAAGACTGACGAGTGCAGAGGTCCATAGTCCTTGTTAGGGCTAGACATTAGTATAGAGCGTTGGCTCTGTTATAGCTGGTGACACATCGAGGTGGCTCGACTGTTCAGCGTATTAAAGACAGAGGGTCCATGTATGCACTTACAAGTGAGTGGACATTGTTGAATGGAGTACGTCGTGTACCTGAATCAGATGCTGTACATATATTGATGAATAAATAAAGGCTTGAAGTATACGTGAACACGAGTAGAGACTTAGTCTTCTTTTATCCAGAACCCAGAACGCAACAGTCGAGAAGTGATGTTTATCTAAATTAATTGTATATTTTTCTACAAATATAGTTTTCATAACGGTTTTACTGCATCATTACATTGAAAAGATTACCGAATACACTCGTTCTACAGCCGACTTTCTTTGGACAAATCCAGGGGAAACTGTTGGTGGGTCGGCTTACGATCTGGTCATAGACGATGTTTGCATGTTCATTGATTCATTAAGTATGGGTATTGTTATTGAATATCATCAAGTTTTGTGTCTACGTTCTACAAGATTCGATTGCACTATCACAAGCTTTGAAATGTTATTAAACATCTGCACTTACCTTATTTATTAACTTTATTTAGTTGTATGAATGTTTTAATAAATTACTTTAAAAATTTATTTTTCAACAACAAGCATGGGCTTTCTTCACTGTTTACCAAAGAAAAAAATAAAGAAAACCCGTAAAAAACATGTTTTTCATTATAAATCCTTTATGTACGAGACGTAACTAAAAGAATGTTCATTATAATTCGCAGCGCTAGCCCATACAAAAATACAAAATTGCAGTTGTATCGTAAATTATGTTTAACATAATGCGCACCGATCAGGAATATGTTTATAAAAAGTGTTGTCAATAAAATACGCACCTTATTGCGGGACAGAAAGGATGTTCAATATAATACGCACCGCGAAATTCTATCTAAAAAAATAACATGATACATAAGAATAAATAAAATAATATAACAATTCAATAATTTAATTACAGTATGCGCGATCGATCTGAAATTTTGATACACAGTTTTATCACCGCCACAAAACTGCCTGCAAAATTTCAGCTCGCTAGTTTACGAGGAAGTGGGTTAAAAATCGTTCCAAAAATTTGGCGACAATCTAGCAAACAAGCAAGGGTTCAAACAAACAGACACCACGAAT
Source organism: Ampullaceana balthica (assembly GCA_944989445.1). NCBI lineage: Eukaryota > Metazoa > Mollusca > Gastropoda > Lymnaeidae > Ampullaceana > Ampullaceana balthica. Next base: position 119,690 of record CALYLW010000992.1, read on the forward strand.
TACTATAAAGGATTTTTTTTTAAACCCGTAGAAAACCAAGTTTTTGACTATAAATCCTCTATGTGAGAGACACAACTAAAAGAATGTTCATTATAATACGCAGCGCAAGACCATCCAAAAATACAAAATTGCAGTTGTGTCGTAAAACATGTTTAATATAATGCGCACCGATCAGGAATATGTTAATAAAAATTGTTGTTAATAAAATACTCACCTTATTGCGCGACAGAAAGTTTATTCAATATAATACGCAACGCGACAATCTATCTAAAAAAATAACATTATACATAGGAATAAGTAATATAATCTAAAAATCAATAATTTAATTACCGAACATGCGATCGATCTAAAATTTCAAAAAATTGTTTTTATCATCCCTACAAAACAGCCTTTAAAAAGTCAGCTCGCTAGCTTACGAGAAAGTGGGTTCAAAATCGATCCAAAGTTTTGGAGACAAGCAAGCAAGGGCGCAGCAACCAGACACCATGTGTTAATATAAAGGATTTTTAAAAAATACCGGTAACTCTTGGGTTCTGCTTACGAGTGGGTTACACGCTTTCTATACTATTCTCTTCCAAAAAGATGGGGGTCGGCTTATGAACGAAAGGGCTATAGAGCGAGTATAAACGGTAATTATTAAAAATGTTTTTTTCAAAAATATAAGCGAATGAGTGAGCCGAAGAAAACTTGCGATAATATAGTGGATTTACTATTTGAAGTATGGATAAATGTTTGGAACCAGATACAAAAGTTGAAATATTATTTACTGAATTAATAAGATTTTTTTTTAAAATTAAAGTTACACCCTTGAATTTAAGGAACATTTAATGCAAACTGTACCAAATGTTTATTTCAGTACATCGTGTCATTCATCGAAATATATTATTCACACAAATGTCTAAGTAAAAGTTTTGCATGGATCACTACAACATGATTTCAAAGCAGTTAATAAAATCGTAGCCAATGAATTCAATGAGAGATAATTTGCTCAATATTCTCTGGAAAAGAAGAGTTTAATGGTTTTCTTATTCACACTAAAGTGTTTGTTAATTATCAGAAATTGGAATTTAAAAATCAATTTTAAGCTCTCTTTTATTCAGTGTTTAATTTGCTGGAAAACAAGGCAGTGATTTGCGACACAATCAAATAAAAAAAGACTTATTCTTTATGAGATATATATTTTCCACATTTAATAAATTGATTTGAAATTATAAGGTGACCAATTAAATTTATTTAAAACTTAAAGTACAATATACGTTTGGTGCAAAACATTTTCTGTACAAACAAAAATTTGGAAGAGGAGAATGTTCTCAGATTCCAAATAATTGGAAATTACAACATAGAGATAAAGATTTGCTAGATTGGTGTCACAACAAAACCGCTCATCAGGCAGACCTGAACAAAAAATTTGGAGAATTCTTAAATTGAATATTCCCGACTGACATCTGAACCATATTTTTCGTGTGGAAAAACTTAGATCCAAAGACACAAGATTCCATACTAATACAGGAGGGTATTATTGAAATATCCTCATATGCGTAACTGAAACCAATAGTTAAACAAGGGTACCACATATTATGGTTACAAAAACAGATCCAACTTTTATATCACAAATTATGGTTTATTGTAGAGAATTAGTTGATTGCTTCCCCGTCTTTCTATTTGGTAGAACAAGGATTCAGTACCGTTGTGAATCTCACCATTAAGAAAAAGCAACTGGCTAGAAAGCAGTTCTCCTGTGGATTTTCCCGTTACTAATCACAAACATTGAGCCCTACATCAAGACACTCATACAATTTAATCCGATTCAGCCAAGTGATTAATTGTTTGAAATTGTATTTCTAAACAAAAGTTAAAATTTCATGGAGTACTACTTCATCAAAATGCTACTTTTTATATACATTTAGCTTTTATACTTGTGGGTCGGTGGGCAAGTTTCGACTATAAAAGGGGTCAATGCGACAAACAAAGTTGTGGAATCACTGATTTGCTGAAAGAGACAAATTATAAGCTTAGAAATATAAACAATTAGACAAGAGAATGTAAATATTAAATGAGGCAAAACAATAAAAAAGTTAAAATGGAATAGTTGATTTGGAGAGAGAAGATGGGCAGAGAGAGAGAGAGCTAATTAAATTTAAATAAAAATATAAGTACATGCATTGAAAAATTGAGACTGAGACTTTAGGATGGTAAAGAAACAGGCACTTATAGGAAGAAAGAGACAAAGAGAGAGAGAGTGAGAGTTTACGCACGCAAGATAAAGGGCATGTGTATTTAGAGAGAGAGAGAGAAAGAGATATTGTTAGCTAGTAAAATAATTAACTTATGTAAGGAGAGAGACAGAGATTTTATATCTTTTAGATGTTGGTTTACATAGCAAGAAAATGATTGAGATAGAGAAACCGAGAGAGAGAAATAGAGACAAGTAAAGTTTTCGGCAAATGTATAAAGGGAGTGTTAAAACAGTTAAATAAATAAGCACACGTAGAGATTGACAGAGTTTAGTCATGTAAAAACAAACTGATTAAATTTATGATAGAGGGTTTGTTGGGTGAATATATTGTCCTATTTAGTTGGGGAGAAAATTAAGTGTTAAGTAAGTGGAAAGATTGGCACATATAGAGAGTGAGAAATAAAGAAAGAGAAGGGGAGAGAGAGAGGGCAGTTAAAAATTCGGCAAATGTTTGGAGAGAGAGAGAGAGATAGAGAGAGAGAGAGAGAGAGAGAGAGAGAGAGATAGAGATAGAGAGAGAGAGAGAGAGAGAGAGAGAGAGAGAGATAGAGAGAGAGAGAGAGACATTTAGTCAAGTCAGAGATTGGGCAGTGTGATAGAGAATTTAAAATATAAATATTGGACACACAACAAAAAGAAAGTGTTGTAACAGGTTGAGCAATGTGTAGTAGTTAGTAAAATGAATGGGTGCCTCAGGAAATTATGAGAAATATATATCAATATATATATATATGTGTGTGTATGTATATATGCGTGTATGTGTGTGTGTATGTGTGTAGATTTTCAGCAGTAGAGACTGGCTTAAAGATCACAGAGATAATACTGTTGCCGTTAAAAGACGGAAACTATTATTGAGTTATTGTTCTAACGGATACAGCTGTGAGACGTCAAAGGTTCGTGCGTTGTTTGGTTAATGTTTATCTGGAAATCACAATGATTATCATTTCAAAGTCTATTTTTCAATAATAAAAAAAGCAGAGTGATATCCTTTAGCGTTAGACCAATTTCTTAATAGAGGGTAAATCTATATAAGAGTTATTGCTATTAAGATTTTTAAAAATCGTATTTTAATGGCATAATTGATTAATCAAACTGATTGAAAATTGTATGGTTGTTCTAAGACATTGAACGTTTTTTTAAAATAATTTTAAACAAATTAATGCTTATCAAATCAGAATCGATCAGTACATACGAGACTCAATGATGTCGTACTGTATGGGACCACTGCACTGGAAGTCAGATTTTTCAATAATGCACGTGAAAGATTCCACATTAGGGCTATAATCAAACCGTACTGTAGATACATTAGTATCTGTCAGAATTTCTATAGTATCTATTCCTTTCCTCATAGTCCAAGAATAACTGAAAAAATAAATGTAATGAATATGTATATGTACATGTAAACGTCTCATATTTTTAAAAAAATATATTCACATGCGTATGGTGCATCACACAAAACTCTTAGAAGTCATATTGGTGACTTGAGCAGTAGTATTACTCGTACACATACCTTGTCCTTAAGGATCAGGATAGTTAAAAGACACACAATTTTATGTGTAGTGTAAACCATTTGTTGTTGTTGTTGTTTAAAAAAATTACTCTGATATTGCATTGAAGTCTAAATTCTAGAAATCTATATAAGTTACACATCTTTCTATTTTATGGTGCAAGGATTTTTACTTCTGGTTTTCTCTGCTAACGTATTAAAGCGATACTTGACCCTTTTGTCATTAAATTCAAGTATGAGAAAAGAATAAATTAAACCAAAAACATTATGGGCGTCAATAATTGTTAGTCCCTTTTAAAAAAATTCTTTGAAACGATATTTTAAAAATGTTTTTAAAGAAACATTATTTAGTAAAATGTACTCTTCTGTGCATGGCTAACACTCGATGAAGAGTTTGGTACTTTAACACCTACAAAAGAAAGGGAAATTCCAAAAAAAAATCCATCAGGGGACAATGTCTGATTGTTAGTGTGATTCTGTTTCCGTCAGTTGAGAATGTCTGATTTCATAAGTGACTTTATGTCTTTAGCTTTCAATGCATGATTGCTAAAAGGAAATTTGTACAGTTATTTGTCAATGTCTGATTACTTTTTATCTGAGTGACCTTTTCGCCGTCACTTGAATATGTCTGTTAAATAAAGTGACTTGCTTTAAATCATACAAAACGTCTCTTTATCGAAATTTCTCTCAAACAGTTTCAAAAACGTACCATTACCGGGCCGTAGAACAAATGGTACCAGGCTGTGGAACAAATGGTAACGGGTCATGGCACAAAAGGTACCAGGCCATGAAACAAATGGTACCGTGCCACGGAACAAACGGAACAAAGGCCATTGAACAAATGGTAATGTGCCTTTGAACAAAAGTTACCGGGCCATGGACCAAATGGTAACGAGCCATAGAACAAATGGTACCGGTCCGTGGAACAAATCGTATCGGGCCGTGGAACAAATGGTACCAAATTGTGGAGCAAATTGTACCAGTTAGCCAAGAGAAAAAATTAATTATTTACACTTTACAGCTGTGTATTTCTTAGGGATAGTACGTCTTTCAATACACACGTGACAAAAACGTGTAACCCGCTATGGTAGCACTTCACGAAAGAAGATCAGTGACACATTAGCGCAGATCAGAACAACCGCCTACACTCAAATTTTGCGCCTTATGTCTCTGCTCTCCTGTAGGCGCTCTTTTGTCGTGCGCGCTGCGCATGTGATGGGACACTCTTTTTTCCAAACTGAACCACTTCTATGTCCATTATTTTTCCATCGTAATTTAGCAATGTATTGATTGATTTTATTAAAGTTCTAAACCAAATCAAAACAAACTCACACCTGTTTGAGCAGCTTTTTTAGAAGATGGACTATGTGCATAAATGCCTCCCTTTGTACACACAAATAAAATGTTTTTTCCCAAAAAATAAAAAATAAAATCGCCAAACAGAGTATTTTGATTACGAGCGCCATTGAAAAGATTTTTCTCAGCAAAAGAAATAATCGCTGGAAGTAAATTTCATTTACAAGGTTTGGGTCGCAAAACTGCCTTACCTGTTTGACATATTCAGCAAGCTCAATGAACTCAATATGTCCCTTGAGCGGAGAAATAAACTGTTTTCAAGATGACTTACAAGGTACATGAGTTTAAATACAAACTAGAGTTGTGCGGATGGCGCATTTTGGATCTGTTTCAAACTTTAGCGGGCGTTCTAGGTGAGATTAAGCCGTGACATTCATTACAGCAGTTTGTGCAATCTCACTTGTCTTTGCTTTTAAATAGTTTGATTGCTACTTCCCAACCACAAAGGACCCTCGAATTACCAATGTGTAAGTGACACATTTATGAACAAACCAGGCGAATCTTGCCAGTGTGCCAGAAGAAGTTCAACTGCTCGAGATTTCAAATGATTGCATGATATTATGAGATTGCCACGATAGCAATTAAATCCATATTACCTTTTCAGACATCCTGAATTTGTGACACGGGGTTTTCTGAAGTAACAGCAAACAAACTTAAAAAAAACCCAACAACACAAATTACAAACACAGAAATAAAGTTGATAAGATCAGCACACTTCGGATTTCATTGTTTCCCATTACACTCAGATGGAACAGTCTCAATGCAGAAACACAAGATCGTTGTTCTCATTGATTCACTTTTCTAGTAAGTTAAAGTATTTAATATTTTTTTAAATTTCCTTTTTGGTGTGATCCTATTTTATTTTAGAGGAATGTTTAAGTGCAATCGTACTATAAATTAAAAATAAATCATTATTAAAATACATATATAAATAATAATCAACGAGACCAACGCCCCCCCCCCGATAAAATTATCAATAGTTTAACTGTCCACGGCGATGAAAAGGTTGGGGACCACTGGCCTATGCCCTTGGAGGAATGTGATACGACAACGCTGATCAGCGGATGTCCCTCAGAGACTTGAAGTCAGTTTACATTACGGCTGTCACTAACTTCCCACTCTTGCCCAAGCGTAATTTATAAACGGCACCTTTAACTAATAGTGATATAACATATTCTTAACAATGGCCATATTCTTGCCTTGCTTGCATGAACATTTTTCTTACTTTCTTACCAACAACGGTTTATTTTTGTTTGCGCAATGAATCTATGTAACTGTGTAACAATCACGTCTCCAAACGTGAACTTAAAAACAATCTTTATGATATGAAAGTGTCATCCTTTCTATCAACGATCAAACTCTAACAATGCCCTCATTCCCCATGCCATTTCAACAAATACGTCTTTATCTTTACACCAACACGATATCAGTACGTGTTCTAAAAACTTTCACCATGCTTTCACAATTTCCTCTTTATACATCCACAAACCAATCTTAAAACCCTTGAACTTGAACTATCACTTAACCCATCGTTGAGTCGTTGTGGCACCATTTTGAACTGCACACTATCTCACGCCATTTCTCCCGGTCCTGTGCTGCCTTTTGAGAGTCGCTAAATGACAGGCCGGTCCACGCTTTGATGTCGTCTTCCCATCTCTTCCAATGTCTGCCTCTTTTCCTTCCTTCCTGGACTATGCCTTGCATTAGGGTCTTTGCGAGACCTCCAGATCTTGCCAAGTGTTCGTACCATCGTAGTTTGCTATTCTTAATTGAGGTTAGAAGGTACTCGTAAGGGCCAATGACGGCACTTATTTTGTTGTGGACCGCTTCGTTTGTGGTGTGCGCTGTGTAGGAGAAATTCAGTATCTTTCGGGAACATCTCATCTCTAGCACATTTATTTTTCTTTGGATGTCTGCACTGAGCGTCAAAGCCTCACAACCATACAAGAAGACCGACATCACCAGAGAGCGAATTAATCGAATATTTGATTTTAGTGAGAGTTTCTTGCTTGCAAGATGTGTTTTAGTTTGCTCAGTGTTGCCATTGTTTGGGCCAATCTGGCAGGAATTTCTGACTTTGAGCCTTCGTCAGATGTTATGGCCCCTAGATATTTAAAGCTAGAGACCTTTTCGAGTTTTGCCCGTTTATCCGACTTTCATTTTTGAATATTCTATTTGACATGACCTTGGTCTCTTCTGCATTGACTCTCATGCCATAAGTCTTTGTTGTTTTATCTATATTTCTAAGGTATTATTTTAGTTTGTGCTCGCTCCCAGCTATGCAATATATGTCATCGGTTATAATTCTCCCTCGGATGCTGACTGTTCCGACATGGTTATCTAGTACATATGTTATAATCATTTCAATGAAGAGGTTGAAGAGGATGAGGGAAAGTAAGCATCCTTGTCTGACAGCAAGAGAAATCTTAAACCGAATTCCCAGCTTTCTTTTGAAGAGTACTGTGATAGCTGCTTTGTTGACTGGGTTCTTTATCACTTCAATGATGTTTGCATTAATGCTCAATGGGTGCATTGTTGCCAACAGTGCCGCATGACAAACTCGGTCGAATGCTTTTTAAAGTCTATGAAGACATGATAGCTGTCACGATGGTGTTGGAGATGTTTGTTTTTTTACAGAGCACTCGCAGGTTAAAGATTTGCTCCGTTGTGCTTCTTCCTTCTCTGAAGATCACCTGCTCTTGCGCTTGTGTTTTAATTTGATCCTAATGATGACTTTGCTGAGGTGACTAATCAGGCTGATTGTAAGGTAGTTCTGGAAAATTTATAAAATACCCTTCTTTGGGAGCGTGATAACCTTAATCTTGAACAAAAAACATTGATTATTAAAATGCACGGTCGTCTAGTACTTAAACGAACACCTTTCTTACTTGTGCACGGATCACTTTCTTTTTTTAAAATAATTTTTTAAAATTTTTGTTTAGCATTACCAGTTTAAAATTAAATCAACAACACATGTTTTGTAAGTTCGTAAAAATAACCTATAAATATAAGAGCTAAAAAGTTATTGAAATTGAAGAGATGCGTTTCCTAATGTTGCCGTCTTATGAGATTTTCTACCCTTTAAAAAATAATAAATAAAAAATTAATTGATAGCTTCCCTACATTAAAATGAACAAATTTAATCGTTTTGACACAAAAACAATTAAACATGTCAGCACTAAAATTTGGAAATTACTAAACATTTTTTTTATTATCAAAAGCGTCTGTTTTCTTCTATAATGTTTATGTTAATTAAAAAAAATACTTACGATGCGTTTTCTCCATGAAAATGACGATAACAGTCTAATATATTGTTCCTTGGCTTTGCGTAGAAATTTATTAGCATTGGTGAATCCTCTGTACACGAATCATCTTTGGTATACATAAGGAAATAATTTAAAATAATAGTTGAAATATTACTTTGATTACCAAAAAAAAATAGAAAAAGTAATAATACTTTATTTTTTAATTTTTTTTAATGAATTACAGCCAACTGGGCTTTGACATACGGACACCATCGCGTAAGTCGGTGAGACGTAACCCACCCCACTACTCCCACCACAACTGCGGGTTAGTGGCAATACGATTTTTGACATACCAACACCATGGAGTAGGCTGGTGATACGTAACCCATCTCACCAATACTTCACCACATTTGGTTAGTGGTAATAAGTTTTGTCTCAAAAAAAGAAATCCCAAGATGTGTTATTGTTTTTTTTTCTTTCTATTTTTCGTGTTTTTCAATGTTGAAAGTTATTCATTAATTGTCTTTGAGTTATTATTTTTATTTAATGTATATTCGTGAAAGGCGCACAAATATGTATTTTTCTTGTGTCCCTTAACCTCGTGGTCGTAGGAGGTTCTAATGTTTCCAGTAGACCTTTCTCGGGGCTTGGTAGACCTTGCAGGCGTCCATCTCCTCTCCAGGTTAGCGGAGGACTCTTTAGCAATAATCATACATCAAAATTTGTATTGTGGCCTTAACTTGGGCTTGATCCTAAGCCCCTCAGCTTGTGAGGTGAGCGCACTATTGATTCGCTATCCAGCCGCCGACATGTATATTTATGTATATATAATGCACTTTAAAAGAAACTTATTTTTCTTGTGTATAAGTACTTTTACAAAATATCCTTTTACTTTATATTATTTTCACACGAGAAAAATTCAGTCTTGTCTATTTCTTACGTAACAATTTTCATTAAAAGGTAGCTGATTAGTACTTTTGGCTGCCGAAGTAAAATTGATTTTGAATGAGCCCGATCAGAACCGCTATTCCGCTACTGCAGCGAGTTTTATTTTTAAATGTTGAAAAACGTCTGTTTGGACCATTATATTTTTATATTATTGAAGATTTAATCTGTTATAATCAAGTAATTTTGGCTAAAATTCATTATTTTTGCATTCTTGCAGCAAAAAACGTTAAGCAAGTGAATACTTTAAAAAAAAACATTTTGTTAGAAGAGGGAAAGATATGGATACATCACAATGACTGAATTGCAAATCGCTCTCAATAAGTGCAAAGCTGGCAAAGCACCGGGTTCAGAAAAAGTTTACAATAAATGCTTAAAACTATGTGCAAGAGAGGCCAAATAAACTAACGAGTTTTATTAATAGAACTTGAAAAACAGGCAAGCTGCCGAAGCTGTGGAAAAAGGCCAAAATAGGCCAGGGGAAACCAGGCGAACACCAGTCCAGCTTCTGGTAAATTTCCCTCAAATAGTGTGTGGAGAAGGTAGCTGGTTCCTCGAGAAGTCCAAAAAGCAGTCCAAAGACGCAAAACCCGAGTTGGAGTAACATTGGCGAAGCGCGCCGCTAGGACGGACTTCCGCGTAAGTCCACGACCTACAAGGAATTCTCGACTCAGAGAATGCCATGTTTGCTGATGATCTGTATATATGTAGTTCTGGAAAAAGCCTTTGCAACTTTGCATATCCGGCTGCAGGAAGAACTGAATCGAATCGAAGATTCAGCGAACCGATGACACCTAGTGGTTAACACCGAGAAAAACGTTCATTCCATTTTGACAAATGGACGGAATGATCTGAATCACGAGTTGGTGCTACAAATATGCGTGAAAAGATAGAATTGGGATCTGACACCAACATACTTGGGAATCAATTTGGTCCATAAAGTCCAGCAACATAACCATGCGCGTGAATTGTTCAACAAAGCCACAGCTAAGATACTAGCAATCACTTATTGGGGGGGGGGTCTGACGCACGTTTCAAGGATGGCAGAAGTGGATATGGAGTACTTATTAAATACCCCAAACATGGACCCGACAGCAATGAACTGCCGGAACGATGCGGATCTGAATACAGTAGTCACGACGCCGAACTGGAGGCATTCTGCAGGGGTATGAAAAGAATACGCCGACGTCTAGCAAGAAGAAAGATTTTCACGACCATCTTAGTCTTCACCGAATCACGGTTTTCGCTCGAGACTTTGGGTCGATCTTCTCTGGAGACGAAAACGGTCAGTGTCATTTTGGAAACAGTAGGTGAATCCTATCACGAGGCGGAAAAGTAGTCCTTCAGTACATCACTGACATAGTGGCGAGCCTCATTCAGACATAGTCGAAAAGTTAGCAAAAGAAGGGTCTGCTCAGCCCCAACCCGACCTTCCGATAACCCAGTTGGGTGTCAGATCGTGGCTTAAAGACCATTTCGGAGAGAAATTGCTTCATGGCTGGGCATTGGGAGGACGGCCAGAAAAGTATACCAGTACATGGTGTAACCAAGCAAAAGCGACCTCTGGTGGGATATTGGACGTAGCAATCAGTCGCTCATAATCAGAATGAGAACTGAAAATTGTCCCATACGAAGCTACCTGTATAATTTTAACACTAGAAGGTAACTGACTGTCGGTTGTGTGGCCACTCGGAGGAGACGGTGGTCCACATGCTCGAAGAGTGCCCAGACCTGTTCGGGGAGTCTGTAGGATAAGTCACGGTACCTGAATAGGAGTACCTCTATGGCGATGCCTGCTTGATTAGGCTCGCATGCAATAAAATGAACAGGATCTTAAGAGAGTAGGGGCTACACCCAAAAGAGAATGTACATTCACGAGAATTTACTCAAAATACTTTTGAGTCAAATGCCATTTTATACAATTGTCTCTTTAAAATGTGTATTTAATAATGATTTTCTTTAATATTGAAATTTACAAGAGTAAGACAAATTACAGATGAAAAATAAAAATAAATAATAATAAATGTTCTTATCTGTGACTGACCAGACATAATCTTAATAAAAATTATAATTCTTCAATTACTTAATAATCTATTTGTTATTTAGCTCAACTCTTGTCTGATATATGTTGGAAACATTCTCCTTCTTAAATTATTGTCACAGTCATTAACGAGCGCTCCATGAAAAAGCTACTAAAAAAGGCGCTAAACTTCGTTGTTTGTCTATATTGAAACAATAGCATAAAGTAGAACGATCGCCTCCAAGTTTTATCTGCACTCTTTTGTTGTGTGCTATTTTACTGTTCACCGTCCTCAAACTTATAAGAAAGTTGCACTAAGACAACAATTTTAAGAAGTAAAATTACACAAATGTGTCTGGTTTACAGTTGAGTCACTAGGTATGTGCTAGAGGTACGGACCGCGCTGGTTCACACATCACTAGGTATGTGCTAGAGGTGCGGACTGCGCCGTTTCACATAATCACAAGGGGTGACACCGAAAATTAAAATTCCGTAGGTTTCCTTTATTTGACACTGGAAGACTCGGAGTTCTATGGGTTAATTCACGAGGGGATGACACCATAAGCTACAGCCCCGGGTGAAACCAACCCTTGTGACAGCTCTGTCCACATGTGTCTATTTTAGAGAGACCGATTACGATCAATGGCATTCACACAAACAACAAACAAAAACATAGATTTTAGTCTTACAAGGGTAAAGTCGGTGCCAAAATGTAATCATATTATTATTATGAAACTTAATTAGTTTATTAAAAATAGGAAATTTGTATAATATACAATTGAAAAAACAATATATATATATATATATATATATAAACAATCAGTGACATATTTCTATCTACTAAATCAAATTATTTAGTCATTGAAATTTGCTGGCTGTACGTGTACGTATGATATGAATATCGAATAGGCGGCTGGATAGCGAAGTCAATTGTGCGCTCGCCTAACAAACTGAGGGGCGGTGATCGAGCTCACGCAAACCCACAATAAAATGATGAATGACTAACGCTAAGTCACCCTCTGACCTAGAGTGGAGATGTGCGCCACCATGGTTCTAATGAAAACTTTGGAACCCCCTAATAACACGAGGTTATGGGACACAAAAAATAAATAATAAAAAATAGTATGAATATATATATATTTAAAATGTTGCAGTAAAATTTAATTTTATTATCATTTGTAAACAGATTGTGTTTAATAAAAAGGTGCTTTAATATTATAATTTTAAACTTGATAAAATGAACGGTCTTTCTACATGCTTATCATTTTAACAAGGTAATAAAATAATTTTTTGTCATTATCATATTATATGATAACTTACATTGTCCGTAACATAGCCTTGGCACAACAAACAAGCACACAGCAATCTGTAGATGTATTGGGAATACTGCCATGTCTTGAGTTCTCCTGATTCATACAAATCACAACACGTTATTTTAGTCAATAATAAAGAAATTTCTAGGCTATGCTATAGGATTAACTCCACGTATTAAGTTATTTAAGTATAGATCAATATATTACACAATTTGGCCAGTGAAGACCTACCTATCAAAAGCTTTGGATTGAGTTGAGCAATGTTCATCTGCTAAAAAAATGACAAGAACAAATCAAACTAGGAGGCTAATATGTACTCAACACAAACCACTTGAGATATTAATTAAAATGTATTGATTAAACAATTGATCTTCTCTTTTTTTTATTTCAGGGTGGTTAACATAACTTTGTTTTGTTAACTGCATAGCATTAAAGGATTGGATATGACGTATAGTTACTTGTTCAAACTCAGGAGACTTAAAGCAAAAGCAAAGAACAAGTCAGACTCTGTCCTGGACATTCTATTAGATGACGACTGTGCGCTTAACGCTGGCTCAGAAGCACATCTGCAACTTAGCTTAGATAAATATTGCAGTGCATGCTAAAACTATGGACTCATCATCGGCAAAAAGAAAACATGAGTTTTTATCAGGCGTCCCTGGAAATCTTACTCTGAGCCTTGCATAATCATCAACGTCATCAAAATCAACGCAGGGAGCCGCTTTACTATATAATAAATATCTGATATGTAAAGCTCAGTTGGTGTTTGTATCTTTGTATGTTTGTATGTTTCACTTTTAGACTTTCTGTTACACAGCCACGGAAAAATTAAATGACGGACGGGGACCAATTTTGGTAGGACGGTTTTTTTAAACCCTGAAGATGGTTTTAAGATAGTTTCTGTAATTGTCTCTTTTCTCCAAATGCCGTAAATTAAATAATCAGAAAATGCAGAGACAAAGAAATCAAAAACTATAACCTCATTTCTTTATTGAACAACTTTACGCGGACCTTCAAATTCCGTTTAAAGCGCGTTATTTTTTGTGGCGCATTCAAAAGATATTGTCTAGTTACGGTGCGCACATCTTCGTGTACGCTTCTTAATTTGAGATGTGCAGTACAAAGAATTGTCATTTTCTTTACTGATACTTTCTACATATTATAGACACTTAAAATATTTAATTTCAACTGCCACATGATGCATTAGGTTTAATTATTTACACGTTTAACTTTAATTGCGAATTTGTTTTAATTATTTTCTGTTCCATAACTCGACATCTAATACAAACAAACATATTTATGTAATAATTGTGTCAGTATTTTTTTCAAGGCTTCATTTTTAGTGGTGCGCATTCTAAAATCTTTTATCGCCTGATTACTGTGCGCACATTTTTTGTACGCATCTTAAATTTAGCTGTGTCCTATTAATATAACATTTATATTTTGTTTGTCTTTCAAAGAAGCTATTGTCTTTTACATAAGCTATACACTTATACAATTTAAACTTAGGCTACCGGACCTATTAACATAGTAGATTAAACTAAATAAAGTGATCCTTGAGTATTTTGTTTTTCGAATTGAATTTTTTATGTTCATTCCTTTTTAGTTGCATTAACATGTTGTTGTTGAGCTTTCTCGTCCGTGAGGGGCATCCACTGATCATCGTCGGCGTCTGCGGTTCCTCCAAGTTCATAGGCCATCTAACTGAGACCTCCAGGCATCTCTCCTGGGTCAGTTTCTACAGGATCTTCCATTCATGGCCAATTCTTTTGATGACTGCCTCCAATTATCGACGCTTGTACAGTGTTTCTTAGACGCGCTCTTTTTCGCGTACCCTGGGGGCTCCATTACAGGGCTTGCCTTGATGTATTAGAAGCAGGTTTTGACCAATCCACCGCCACCGCTTCTGGAGAATCTCTTCCTCAATGGGCTTCTGTTTTGTCCGCTGCCACAGTTCCCGGTTGCTGATTTTGTCCGGCCAGTAAATTCTGAGAATCCTTCTTAGACAATTGTTGATAAAGGACTGTATTTTGGTAATGTTTACGGTCGTTGTTCTCCACGTATCGGCTCCATATAGCAGCAAAGGTTTCACCATAGCGTTAAAAATCATTACTTTTAACTTGGTGCCTAAGTTGTTGGAGAACCAAACATTCTTGAATTGCTGGAAGGCTGCTCTTTCTTTTCCGATCCTTATTTTGACGTAAGCATCTGTACCACCTTGTTTATCTATCACGCTGCCAAGGTAAACAAAACTGTCCACCTCCTCAAGGGCTTCTCCTTCAAGCATAATGTGTGATGTACTGGTGGCTTTAACCTTTATGATTGACGTGTCGTCAATAAGCAAATTAATTCCGCTGCCAAGCGATTGATTACTAATATTTTACATCAAGCAAAAACATAATATTTTAATAATAAAATAATCACAAGTAGTACTAGTAGGCAGCTATTTAACGTATGCAATAACATCAGAGGGAGTGGTAAAGCTATGGTCCTTCCCTCTGTGTATCCCCTGCATCAGCAACCATATATATTTTGTAACTTTTTTTATCAACACAATTACTAAAATTCGTGATGAACTTGACAGAACGTTGTTGCCACCACATGATTTATCTCCTTCTTTTGCTGTGAGGTCAAGCTTTGACATGTTTCTGCCTGTTACGGAAAATGAGATCAAAAGTATTATTCTAAAATCGAAACCAACATCCTGTCCTCTTGATCCCATCCCCACCCCACTATTGGTTGAGTCATTAGATCATTTACTCCCAACAGTAACTAATATAGTTAATGAAAGTAAAAAATCTGGTACATTTCCCTCATTATGTAAATCTGCTATTATAAAACCATTGCTGAAAAAACAATGGTTAGACCAAACAATTTAAACAACTATCGACCTGTGTCTAAGATTTCATTTTTGTCGAAAGTCATTGAAAAACTAGTCTTAAAACAACTTTTTGCTTATCTAAATGACCACACTCTTCTAAGTCCCAATCAGTCGGCCTACAGACCTTCTCACAGCACAGAGACCACCCTGTTGAAGATAACAAATGACCTTGTGCTCGCACTTGACAGTGGGACAATTTATATATTGGTCCTCTTAGATCTTCGTGCAGCCTTTGACACAGTCGATCTTCAAACACTGCTGAAAACCCTGCAACATTATTTTGGAATTTCTGGCTAAGTTCTGGATTGGTTTCAATCATACTTATGTAAAAGATCACATAAAGTATCAGTAGATGGCTGTATCTCTCACAAAGCTGACCTGCTTTATGGTGTGCCTCAGGGCCCTGTTTTGGGTCCGGTACTTTTTGTACTGTAAACAAGGCCATTACTTCTAATGCTCGAAAAGCATTCAGTTAAAAGCCAATCATTTGCAGATGATACTCAGCTATATACTCACACTGATCCCTCTAATATGGAATCCGCTGTCCAATTGATGCAAGAGTGCATTGGTGAGGTAAAGTTTTGGATGACGTTCAGCAAACTCAAGCTGAATGATGACAAGACTGAAGTACTTCTTTTTTGCAACAATAAATAACGCAGTACTTTGTCTCTTCCGATGTCAATTCACGTAGCCAGTTCGGATATTCTGTTCACAACATCGACTAGAAATATTGGCTACATTATTTCTGACAACATGTCTATTAACAACTTCATCAATCACATCTGTCGCTCTGCCTACACTGTTCGGGTTAGGTTCCTAGCCTTTGAGGATCACTCCACTTCCTACAAGGCAGTAGGGCTGATTTTGGTCCGCACCGGGTATTTTATTTTATCGGTACCCTCCATATCTGGTGGGCTTTCCCCTATTCGCCGGCTGGGGAGGCGCTCGATAGAAGATCAGCATCTCTCACGAGCTGCATTAAAATAGGTCATTTTTAAAATCAATTATTTTGATTTTTTCACATTAGTTTTTTTAACAGAAATTTGATTTGTTTTGTTTGGTTTTTTTTTAAATTTGGAATATAATTTCTTTATTTTTTAGAAACAAAATATGTTGTTGGGCCATGAAAGTTACTCAAAAAAAGAATTTAATTACTTTATGATATTATACCAATTTGCAAAAAGCAGTAAATTTCATCGTAATTGTAGACACAAATACATAACAATTTAAATAGTTTTTACCATGTTCGAACAACTATAAACAAATTACAAAAGTAGAGTTATTTTAGGTCCAGTTGTTATGAGCAGACTTTTTAATAAGACATACTATTTCTATAACCATTTATTATTATTGTCTAAATACGGTGCGCACATTTTCTTGAATTCTTTTTAAAACGACTGATTTATTTTCTTTCAAGTATTTTAGAGATTAAATTTCATCTATAACATTTATAATTTAATTTATTAGGGTTATATGTTAAGTAGATTTTGCCTTTGAGGGGGGTAGTGCCATATTATCTTTATGTCATAGACGCTGTTGCAAATATTTTATTAATTAATATGTGTGTTACGATGCAGTGTCGTAAGTATATATTTAAGTTTTTTTTGTGACGACAGCGGTAGAGATCTTTTGGAAAAATGTCAACAAAGCAGTGTCATTTTAAAAAATCCTTTAAATTAACTCGTGGTGACTGTTTGAGTCCTTGCTTGCTTACTTGTCGCAAAAAATTTGAATCGATTTTTATCCCACTTTCTCAAAAGCTCTCGAGCTTATATTTTGCAGGAAGTTTTGTGCCAATGATAAAAACGATGTATCAAAATTTCAGATCGATCGCATGTACTGTAATCAAGTTATTGAATTTTTAGATTATTTCATTTATCTCTATCTATCATGTTAATTTTTGAGATAGAGCGGCGCGGAGCGTATTAAATTGAACAAACTTTCTGTCGCGCAATAATGTGCGTAGTTTATTTACAGCACTTTGTATAAACATATTCCTGATCGATGCGCATTATATTAAACATGTTTTACGACACAACTACAATTGTGTATTTTTGGATGGTCTTTCGCTGCGTATTGTAATGAACATTCTTTTAGTTACCTCTCGTACATAAAGGATTTATAGTAAAAAACTTAGTTTTTTACGGGTTTTTTAATTAATGGATAAAAACAAAGATACAAATACGAACTGATCTTTATATATTAGATATGCGTTTAAATTATTTTATTTCAATTTTTCCACGATGTTTTTGATTAATATTTTACATGTGAGAATAAAATTGCGATGTTTTAAAATAGAATTCATAACTCGACATTTAATTAGAAACCATAGATGAAGCGAGTTTATTTTATGTGGAAACAGTTGTTCTATATCAAATAATCTTACACTTTAAAACAGTTTAAATAAGGTATATATATATATATATATATATATATATATATATATATATATGTAATATACATTATAAACTTTCCCTACCGAACGTATTAACAGAAATTGACTAAATTTTAAACGTGATCCTGAAAACATTTAATTAATATGAATTGCGAATTAGACATGTTATATTCATTCCTCTTTAATTGGAATAACATAGGCCAATGCTAAAGTTGCTTTTTCATGATTTTTGATATGTGCATATTAACAGACGGTTGAATATTTTTTTTATGTAGATATATATTTTGTATTTCAGAAACAAAATCTGGTGTTTGTGTGTATTGAATATAATTTACAAAATGAGATGCCTTATCAGAAATGGGGAACAAAAACTGATTCCTTTTTGAAATTAAACACATTGTATAAAAACCGTAAATATTATTCGTATAATGTATAGACATACATTTAAAAAAAAATACCCTGTTAAAACAACTATGAATACGTCAAAATGAAGAGTTACTTTGGTCAAATAAATTTAAATAATAACAAAACTGTATTTTATGCGGCCAGCCTTCTAAAATCTTTTATTGGCTAAATATAGTGTGCACATTTTCTTGATATCATTTTAATACGATGGTTTTTTAAAAAGTATTTTAGAAAGTACAGTTATAATTTTCTTTATTGGCGCAATGAGTTATGTAGCATTTGCCTTTTTAAGGGATAGTGCCATATGTTATGTATCTCGTAGACGTTGTTACAAATATTGTGTTACTTACAATTGTGTTACTATGCAGTTTCGTATTTATACATGATATTTTTGAGTGAAGAGGAGGTAGAGCTCTTTCGGAAAACCTATCAGTTATGTTTATTTAATACAAGTGTGAATGCAATTGTAAATTTAGTTATTATGTCCGTCAAGATTCATTATTTAATAAATCAAATCTTGTAAATAGTAAGTTAATGTTAAAAGGCACTACATTAATTTAAAAAAACTCATGCAATAAAGTGATAAAAATTAAATAATTGTGTCTATTGTGTTTTTTTCTCTCTCTCTTTTTTTTTCTTAAATATATTTAATTATATTTATTTATTTTTCTTTAAAATGGAATATATCTGTTTCCCATATGGTTTTAACTAATAGATGAATCTGAAATATAACTTGGCAAAAACAAATTGTAATATTTAGCAACTAATACTGGGAAAATGGTCAGCACACTCCCGTTACAGAGTGCTGGTATATTTCTAGTACATTTATAACGGATAAATAGTATAGCTACACTTAAGTGATGCTTGCTGGCATGGTCCGGTCACGTATGGTGCCATATTCCATTCAACCCTGTGGCGCTACAGCCTCACGACCTCCTTCCACTCAGTCCTTATCAACGCATTTTTTCTCCAATATTGGATCCCCAGTTGTTGTAGATCTTTCTCTACGTCATCCATCCATCTAAGCCTAGATCTTCCCTGTTTTCCTATGGGGTTTTGGTGGTGTACCCCAGTGGCGTAGCTAGGGTCATGTGCGCCCGGGGACATGACACAAAATCGGCGCCCCTTGTCTGCCTAAAAGATTCTGGGGGCTCATTGAGCCCCCAAGAAAAATTTGAAATTTTACGTTTTATATAGTTCATTTTCGAAGCTTCTGAAATTTTAATGAAATAGAATACACACTAATATGTAATTCTCTATGGGATTGTAAACTATTTATTTGAGAAAAAAAATACTCTACTAATTATACAATTAGACATAGTCTACAAAAAAGAGATTCTTCTTGATTTGAATGTTGCAAACTCAACAATCGCGTTGTCAAAATTAATATTCTCAAGTGTTTCTCTTTCCATGCTACGGAGTGCAAGATCACTCAGACGATCTTGTCCCCTTGAAGCACGTAAATAAGACAAAATATGGTTCAGTTTGCTGAAGGACCGCTCACAGCTTTCAGTTGAAACATCAAGTTTTAGAAGTATTTGAAGTGAAATGTTCAGATTAAGAAATACGTCATCTCCAAATGAAACAATAAAACCAAGAAGATCCAAAGGAGTTTCCGATAGAACTTCAGTCCGGGTACTGAGAAGCATTTTTCAGTCTCTCATTTATGTGCACAATTCATGTCCATTGATGTCAGTGTCGTATAAATTAGCAAAATCTAAGCAATTTTAACGAAGTGTATCGACTTTTGTCTCAGCAAGAAGAGTTTTGACGTCTAGTAAAAACCAAATTTGTTGTTTAGATAGATTTTTTAGATGTAAAAACCATATTGATATCTCCTGTTGGAGTCTATCAATTACGCTGTTCATATCAAGTGAAATTTCTTCTTCTGCAGAAAGTCCTGCATCTCTTGTTAATTCTCCAGGCATCCTCCGATGTCGTCTAATCCTTCTGTCAACCTCGATTCCCCAAGTTGCGCATCTTCCTTTCCATTGTCTACCGCAACCATGCTCAAATTATCACGAATGTTTACAAAATCTTGCTCAAACGATGCAAGATCAAATGCTGCTTCCTTGAAATTCATAGTAGGATTCTGCAACCGTTTCTGGACTCGATCAATTTTTCCAAGTATGATGTTCCAGAAATATAACAAAACTAGGAATTTGAAGTTTAATATACCTGCCAGTCTGCCAGCAAAGTTTCTGCATCACTTCTGGTGTCAGGCGTCATATTTGTATATTCTGATAATTTTTCCAACAGCCCTACCAGTTCATCTAATCCTTCATAAATTGCTTTAACAGTTTCTGATTGTGCACACAAACGTGTTTCAGACTACCTCTTCATTGTGATTGGCACACCTCTTTTTAATTCTTCCCAACGATTTTTTGAAAGAGAGAAAACAAAAATTTATACTTTCAAATGTTAAAAAAAAACGTGATAACACCTGGATCCTGTTTAGCTGAGTGTATTCCTGCTAAGTTTAATCTGTGATTGTCACAGTTGATGAACAATGGCTATGTGATTTCTGGCACATATTCGGTGTTGAAGGCCGGATATATGCCCAGTCATTACAGCAGCATTGTCATAACATTGTGACCGATAGTCGGCTAGAGGTATGTTATTAGATTCCAGTTTCTCTACGATAACTCTTTCAAGGCTTGCTGCGTCTTTGGAATGTATCTGGATAAAACCTAAAAATGATTCTTTGATGGTTTCTTTTTAGTTTGAAAATCCACATCAACAAATCTGATGACTTGAGAAAGCTGTTCCCGGTGTCTTAGATCGGGTGTTGAGTCAAGTAAGATACCGTAGTACTTTTTTTTCTGATTTAACTCAACAGCTGATTCATTACAGTCGATGAAAGTAGGTGGATAAATTCATTTGGATTTCCGCTGATAAATAAGATACTGAACCTGGATTTTCTCGGGCATGTTGTAAGTGTTTTTCTAACAGTGGATCATGCTGATCAAGTTTGATCACAGAGAGATGGGAAAGAGAGGCGGTGTCTGATGTTTCATATAAAAGGTATCCAACTTGCTTTGACATACCGACACAAGCCGTGAGAGGAGAGACCTTCCCTCCCTCCCCCTCTGTATTCCCTCCACAGTCGAATTGGGGAAGTAAGATATTTCTTTTTAAAAAGAGTCAGCATGCAGCAAAGGTACGAGAATTAACCATTCTGTAAGCCAGTGGTTCTTAACATTTTGAGATTCAAGGACCACTTGATAAAGGTGTCTTAGCTACGGACCACTACTAAAAATTGTGCTACTGCCGAGCTCGAAAGTTAATTATAATTATACTGTGTATATCTTATCTGTTGCAGACGCTCCTTCTATGCAGAAGATTTTTGCTAGCTATAAGTAGTAGGCCCTATACATGGCAGTTAGTAAAACTATACTAATATGCTACGTTTTGCGTGCTCCAAAAACAATATTGTAATGAGAACAAATGTCATTTATATTAGTCTCATAGTCTTCTTATTTAATTCTACTTGCTAACTATAAAAAAACTTTAAGACATAAACAGTAGTTGGTATTAAAAGACTGCTATATTAGTTTATTTAGTACGAAAGATGTTTTGTTTTTATTGTAAGCAATGCAGAAAATCCACTTTCACAAAGTTGCAAAGGGTAAAAGTATTTTTAAAACTATCTGAGTCAGTTCGGAGTACTCCAAAATTTCATTAAGCCCACTTTCTGATGCAACATATTCAAAGTGGTATCGCTAGTCTGTTCAATGAATTGGTTTAATTACGATGTTGGCAATTTTATTTGATGAGACAATGTGTGCGAGATTAGGACTGGAAACCAACGAAAAACCACAGAACGTTAAAAAACAACCAAATTAGAATTAATATTGGTCCTGCATTGATTTAATATTACCAGAAATCAAATTTATCAACAGTTGTTTATTTATTTCAACATTTTCTGGTTTCTCGGTGATTTCGTATAATTGATCAAACATCTCAAAGTTACCTTGAAATAATCTTCATTTCCAAAGATCAAGCTTTTTCGTAAAAGCAGACACTTTGTCACTGAGAGTAATATAATGTGTCTGCTTTCCTTGCCGAGTTGAATTAAGTTTATTGAGTTCTTCAAAAGTCTCAGCCAAGTAAGCCAAAACAGCAACCCATAAGCTATGGTTCACATGATCAACAAGCTTTGAGTTTTTTCTACTAGAAACTGTCTAACGTCATCACGTAATTCAATCAGTCCGATAACCAGCGAATTTCAGTATACATCAGTAACTGATAATGTTCAAGATTCATATCCGAACATAAGAAATCAAAGAAACGAGAATTTAATAGACGAGCCTTGATAAAATTTAAAAACTATTTAGGGCAGATCAAAAATATATTTTAAGTCAGCATTAATTATTTTACTTGCTAGTCTAACGTGGCGCCCGGGGACATATGTCCCCCCCTGCCCCCCCCCCTCGCTACGCCACTGGTGTACCCTCTTTACTCCTCTATCATTTGACATTCTTTCTAGGTGTCGTGCCCAGCGCAGTCTGCCATTTTAAAAAATTTCAGCAGCTATTGTGGTATCCTGATATAAACTGTATTGTTCATGGTTGGTTCTTATTCTCCATCCGAACTCATCCTTTTTTGGTTATTATATTTTCCTGAGAACTTTCCTCTCAAATGTAGGCCTATTTAACAGGTTTCCTGCAGTTTTTGTTAAGGTCCAAGTTTTACGTGCATATGTTACATCTGGTCCGATGGTCGTTTTATAAAAAGTTTGCCTTGTTTCCCTTGTAATGCTTTTGTTTATGAGGATTTTCTGGCTACTAAAACATGCTCTATCCCCAGCTGATATTCTTTCATTGATTTCTATTATTCATTCATTCCTTTCATTTAGTATTGATCCTAGGTATTTGAATTGATTCACTTTTCCAAAAGTCTGGTTCCTAATTTTAATGTCTTCACCATGGCGCCATATTAGTGTGACGAAAATCATTGTTCAAGGCAACAAAAGAAAATTTGGCTGACAACATAAAAGCTTTGACACGGATTAGGCGGAATGAATTACTTGCAGCCGCTTAAGATAGGCGCATGTGGAAATCAGTTTGTGTTGACTGGAACATGCACTCAGCCCAAATGACTGCTATGGTCATTTATCTCTAATGATAATTGGAATTGACATCCTTTCGATTGATGAGGAGTAAGATGATTTTAATAAATATCAGATTAAAACAAATAAATGTTCCAACAAAATCATATGTCCGAGACAAGAACCTAAGTTCCCTTGTTTGAATTGTATTATCGTTCAGTTAAAATCGTATCTTGATATAGCTATTGATTGTGGCCCATGGGTATTCTATATTTTAATTATATTTTCTAATTAGTCACTGGGTTGTTGTGGCGCTTGGTCTCCTGTAAAATCTTTTGTTTTTGTACGATATCTTGTCTGTCTTCCTATTGTCTTTGTAGAACAACGTTTATTAGGATGAAATCAATTGATCCACTTGTTTCTGTAGAATAGACTTTAACTAGGATGTTTTCAATTGGTTCCGGTGTTTCTATACAACTACTGGCCTTAGTTGAGCTGAGAAGCTCACACGAATGTCACACAACATTCAACATTTATTTAGTTAGAAAAAGTGTTGTTAGAATAAATCAATTTGCCTAAACCTCTAGAAAAATAAATGCCTTTATTTCAAAATGCATAGTATCAAACAATTAAAACAACAGACTAAAACTAACAAAAAAGGCCGGAGTAAACTTGTGCAAATTTAAGAAATCTCTAACGGTGCAGGTTGTATAATTACCGGGGGCGTTCTTACACTACATTTGCGTGCATGGCAACAAAGGAGACAACGTCTTAACAGATACGTAACTTGTACACACAAAATCGTTAAATTCGGTGATCATATAAAGGAGAACAAGCAAAAAAAACACCAAAAAAAATGAATGTAAGGAATTATCTAGCTTGTTTCAGATTATACCTGAATCAAGTAAATCAGGGGTGGTCAAACATTTTATAGCGAGGGCCGCATTACAAGGAAATGAAACTTCAAGGGGCCGCATCAAACCTTAATTTAGCCCCAGGTCAAGTAATGACATCAATTTTTAACATAGATTTATTGATTTTGTTGATATTCCTGAAGGCTTCCGTGTGCTGCTAAGATCACCGTAGCGGTTCTCATGCGGCCCGCGGGCAGCAGTTTACCCACCCCTAAAGTAAATAATAAGACTTATATAAAATGCAAAGTGTATTAAAAACGGTGTAATAATTTAACGCGTGTCTCAATAAAAAGACCAACACAAATAACAGACATCATTCACATATAAAATTTAGAATGGTCTGGAATATTTGGATAAGCCTTAAAAAATGTAAAAAATATAACTAATATTCAATTCCTTGTTTGATAAATGATAAGGGGAAAGTTTAAAATTTTGTCAATTAAAAATCAGTGGAAAAAAAATAATGGCGATTCAGATAAAAAAAAATATATATATAAATAATAATTGTAATGAATTTTCTAGAACCTTCTTAAATGAGGTCGATAATAAGTATAGTTTTTTTTAAAAATGTACATATTATAGAAAACGATACTCACCCAAAAGCAACGGCTCTAAGCTTTTATTCAAGTTGAAATAATGTATAATCACATTTTTTTGCCTATAGCGAATGTAAGACTTTTTAAAAAGAATTTTTACATAAGAGATACTAATGTGAGATTCCCAGCCCTAAGGAATTATTATAATTATTATAAGTTCAATGCCTGTTAGTTCTTTAATATGGTCCATCCAGTTCATATTTGTCAATGTTGCACAAAATCCTTTCATTTACACGTAATCATATGTTAAAAATATTTCATTATATATCTATATTTTATAAGAAGGAAAAAATTAATTTTGGGAACCAGTGCCCCAATGAGTGGATATTATGAGTTTGTTCCATATAGTACTTTAATATTGATCTTGTTTTTTTTCCCGATGTATGGTCTAGATTCGTCAATTCAACCTATAACAAAGCGAAATAGCTTTTTTTTATTTATTATAATTAAAGGTTTTGACAAAATTAAATGGTCTACAGGCCCCAAACGGTGACGGATGTAAAGTGTTTCGACCCTTTGGTACATCCTCCACCCTACGCAAACAAACAAACTTTGTGTTGTACTAGTTTTGAAATAGTTCTGCTATTTAGAGAGATATTTATTACGCTATTGTTTTGTAAATATGTACATGTCATTCCGTTAATTAACATTTGCGTTATTTTAAATCAGCTCAATCTTTTTGAAACAAACATCTGCCTACATCCAGGGTTCCATCCTAGGGGTTGAGAACCCCAAGAGATATGTAAAGGATTTTCTAAGGGTCACTTTGTAGCCTGTAAAATATTGACAATGATTCAATTTCGGAATGCTAAATTCATACTTGTAGACTGTAGACACAAATACATTGAACATTGAGACTGCGTGTGTTAAACAAGTGTAATTTTATTGAAATTTTGAAATGGTATATATATACCTTTCCAAGATGATTCGATATTTTGAACATAGTGTTTCTATTTTTATTATTTTATTTTTAATTTTTTATTTCTCCAGATAAGATTATGTTCCCATCAGTTTTACATACAAACATATAATAATTAAACAATTTAATTAAAATGAAATAATGAACTGAAAAACGTTGTTTAGTTCCTTGAAACTTGTATTGAAAAAGATAGTTATTCCGTCAGTAGAAAGACATAGCGTTACGTTTATGCTACCTTCTAAATGAAGAATTGATTTTATATCTCCATAAAATTAATCACTAACTTAGATTTTTCTTTGAAAAAACCTTTTTTTTTCAAATGTGATAAACATCACTGGTGTAATCAAAAGCATTGGTTTATGCTGTACAGGGCTAACTTATACATTAACTTATGCGTGTGAAACATAGACTGTGTATCAGCGCCATGCTATGAAGCTTAACCACTTTCATACAGCACGCCTCAGGAAGATCCTCGGCATAAAGCGGCAGAATAAAATTCAATGCACAGTGGTACTGACCAAAGCAGGTCTCCCCCATCATCTTTACCCTCCTGATACATTTTCAGCTTCGCTAGGGAGGGCACTTGGTCCGAATGCCAGACGAGAGACTGCCAATGAGACACTTCTGTGACGAGCTCCAACATGGGCAGCGGACCCTTGGTTGGCAAAAGAAACGCTTCAAAGACACACTGAAAGCCTCAATGAAAGCGTTTGGCATCAATCCAGACACGTGGGAACAAGCTGCAATGGACCGATCCACCTGGCGCTCTTCCATCCACGAATGTGCCAGGTCATCCGAGGCAAACCGGATCACCGCCGCAGAAAAGAAGAGGAAAGCCTGAAAGGCCCATGCTGTCACCCCTCCTGGAGATTTCCCACTCGTCCATTGTCCCTTCTGTTCCCGAACCTTACGTGCAAGGATCGGCATCATCAGCCATCTGCGCACGCACAAACAGAGCCAGTCCCAGCAACCCTCGGATGGCTAGAGTGGTCATCGTGTAGTCGACAGAGGAACAAACAAACATACCTTAGCACATGTGTAAGGCATCACAGGTTTAATCAACAGCATAGAACTATGCTGCACTGGGAAGATCTATTCTCTAAGTAAAAGGAACTCATTAGAGAAGAAAATTAGAAGTTGATGTGTTTTTTTTTCTTAATATGAATTTTTAAAAAAACAACTCATATATATACATAGCATTATAAAAATATATACACTCTAAACAAAGTGTGTTTCAAGTTTATAAAGACATAGATACTTCCTTAATGTATTTTTTTGTCTTCATTTTTCTTAATTAACTTCATTTAGTGTCTCTTTTCTATTCAAAATAAAGCCTAAGCGCCCTCTCTCCAATGGTCCAACTTCCCATTTGAATAAAAGTATGTAAATTTCAGACTGATTCTAACACAATTAAGCATGACTGAACTCTGAACTAAAAGAAATATTGAGTAAAATCGACTTCTCTTATATTAGCTAAATTATTACAATATAATCATTGGCTATTTGGCTGATGGATAAATCTAGACCAAACTTAAGTTAACATGAACCTGATAGTAACTTATTTGAATTTTATATCACTGTGAATTTAATATGTCCACTCATTTATGCCCAGGATACCAAAATCATTTTCCCCCTAAAAATGTATTTCTTCGTTTCACACACTTTTTAAAGCAAATACTTTTTTTAAAAATATACTTGGAAAATAAATTATCTAATTTCAAGAAACATAAACGCGCGCGCGTAATAGAACTTGTGGCTGGTCAAGTGACAAGGCTTTAACACACTGTGGTCTGTTTAACAACTGTCTTTAATCACTTATACAATTCACTGTGATCAACTGTACAATCAACTACCTAAACAGCTCGTATGCAATCCACCTGGTGTCAACCCCGGCTGCCTCATGAACCGTACATTTATAGCCAGCTATTCTCTCAGTCCTTGACCAGGCACGCTTACAATTCACCTCACATACCACGTGTTTCATAATAGGTCAATTCATTGCATTCTCATACAATGTAAACACAACAACACGTCTCTAACAGGGGGGGTGGGGGGTAAGACGCACGGGATAGATAAAAAGTGGGCTTATGATATAATTTACAAAAGATGATGTGTTATCGGAAAACGGGAATCAAAAAAGAATTGAATCCCTTTGTGAAACCACAACATATAAGACTTTGGAATCCATCTGTAAATAGGACCGTTTTTTTAATGGACAGAAGGGAAACACATTATAAAAATAGAACTGATGTATTTCAATTTGCTTTGTCATTGATTCATTCTATTTTATTTCTTTAAGTTCTATTAGCATATTAAATATATGAGTTTTATTCCGAATGTAATCTCATGCTACATTGGATCTATAGCAGTTAGAAATGTTTGTTTGCAGGATTTTAAATTAAATTAATGCCCTTTTCAAATCGTTTGTTTAGTTTCATAGTGCTCTTTATATTACGTAAAAATGTATCAGAATTAGAGAATAACATTCTTCATATGTATTATTCAGACCAACTGAAAGTTGCATTCCCAAGAGTGAGCACACAATTTAGTAAAATTATAACCAGAAGGCTGAACTTAAATCGTCGCATACACATACATACTTAACATATAATTATTGGCATATTTTCAACAACGCATTCAACCTCTGATAACAGTGCACTTACGCTGTAAAGCCGTGATTAAATTTCTAGTAATATATAAAGCTCAGTTGGTGTTTGTATCTGTGTATGTTTCACTTTTCGACTTTCTGTTACAAAGCAATGGAAAGACCAAATGACAGACGGGAACTAAATTTGGCAAGACGGTTTCTTTTTACCCTGAAGA
Source organism: Ampullaceana balthica (assembly GCA_944989445.1). Taxonomy (NCBI): domain Eukaryota; kingdom Metazoa; phylum Mollusca; class Gastropoda; family Lymnaeidae; genus Ampullaceana; species Ampullaceana balthica. Next base: position 148,295 of record CALYLW010000992.1, read on the forward strand.
TGGTTTCAAGATAGTTTTGTAATTGTCCCTTTTGCCCGAATGCCGTAAATTAAATTAAATAATCAGAAAGATACACAGAATGAACATTTTTATTTTTCCTTAAAATGCAATATCTCCGATTCCCATAAGATTTTAACTAATAGATGAATCTCAAATATAACTGTGCAAATAAAAATTGTTTTAACCAGCAAATAATACTGCGAAAAAGTGTCAGCACACTCCCGCTACAAAGTGCGGGTAAATTTCTATTATGTTATATATAGTAGATAAATAATTTAGCTACTTAAAATTTTCTTGATCATTTTACCGGCTCAATCCTTCAAATATGCTTTTTAAAGTTAAGATTCAATGATCTTAACATACACATAAATGCCTTTGACAAATACTCTAATTCTGTTTTTACATACGCTAACCAAATGTACAATTTAAACTTTAACTACCGGATTTATTAACAGAAGTTTAATTAAATTCAATACAAATAAACCTAAAAGCAATTACTTAAGTTGTGCTGCAAATTGAATATGTCAGTGTCATTCCTTTGTAGCCGGAATAATAAAAGCCATTTTACAACCCAAAAAAATGTAGTCATCCTTACCCATAAACCAAAGGATGAATAATTATTTTTTTTTAAATTTGGTAAATAATTTTTTTATTTTTCACAAACTAAATCTGATGTGGGGTTTTGAAATATAATTTACGAATTATGATGTCTCATCGGGAAAAGTGATCCAAAACATAATTACATTCCTTTTTGAAATTATACCATTTGCATTAGTCTTATAGTCATGGCAATCAACGAGATAATCGATTTCACGTACGATTTAAAGTTCCTGTCTCATTTAAAACTTTTACATTTTCATAAATTTGGAACTAAAGGTCTCTTTTAACTGTAAATTTCAAATTTATTTTCTACTTTGTAGTGCATTTCTAAAATAAGACTAGTTTTTAAAAGTGTTTTTTTATATATTTTTTTCAGAAACATTCAACCATTTCTCTCCTTTCAATTCATTTGCTCATGGATTCTATGTTTGATTAAAACCATCCCCGCAATGTCACAATAGTGCATGATGCATGTTAGTTACTGCAAATCAGGACAAGATATTTGGTACTTGAACGATATTGGTCGCATTGTACTCATTGTGAATGAACCAAAAAGAAAGCTCATCAATCCTGTGATATAGGTTTATTTCAAACAAAATTCGTAATATCTCGTCAAAATAGTTTTGAATGCGATGATTGTTTTCTTTAGTTTAGAAGAGAAATACTATAAAATGTTGATAAGAGTTTGAACAAGAGGGTCGTGGATGGAGGATATAGGTCAAATAATATGAAAATATCTTCAAAGTGGGGGGAGAGGGTGGAATTTCATACATGAATCATAGCCTCAACAATCTCACGAAGTTGTAAAATACTTTGTGAATGGAACTCAGTCAATCCTTGATTCAAAGTGAGGATAACGAAAAGAGGCGTTAATTAAGGCAGGTCAACCACTATGCGCGAGTTGACAGTTTATATTGGCCTAATTATGTTATATAAAGCTGTTTTAAATCAACCTTTCTTTTCAACATATTTATATATATTGATTCTTTTGTCCATGAAGGTGAAACTCTTGTGTTTAAATTTCTGATTGCTTACAAATTTCGTTCTAGATGAACGTGGCTAACATGACATTTAACACGACTTCATGAACGAAATTAAGTTTTACAAATATTTTGTTAACACTTAAAAGTAGAAAATAAATTTAAACAAAACAACTGTGTTAAAATGATGAGGCCCATCTGCAGTGAGGAATGTAGAATATCGCATGAAAAAGTAGAAACATATTTTTTAGTTACAAACTAAGTAGTCACACAGGGGGACTCAGAACTCTTAGTTGTATTGATATTTATTGTGATCGATTGTGGGATTTAATGTGAGATATACAATTTGATCAATAAAAACATACGTTTTTGTGGTGTCCTTAGTGGGTTTTATTATTTAATTAATTGTGGAATACAAACAAGACATTTAAAATACAAGTACAAGATGTTGAAGTTCACCTTGATAATGTCATATTAAATATTTATATACTGCCCCGGAAGTGACACCCTTCATTTACCTAATTATTGATTATGGTGTTCACCTTCTGTAATAAACTATACCATCTCCGCTCCAAAAAGAAAATGTCGTTATGTACATTGTTGCGTACAGGGTTCTGGATAAATTAAGACGAAGTCTCGACTCTTGTTCAATTAATAATTCAAGCCTTTATTAAGTCAGCAATATAATTACAGCAACATATTCAGGTACACAAAGGTATTCGTCGTACAATGCCGCTTACTCATAAGTGCAGATAACGGACTCGATGTCCCTAATACTAGCATTACTACGCTGTACACTTGAGCACACCTCGATGTGTTTACAGCTATTAGAGCCAACGCTCTATCAATAATGGCTAGTCCTAACAATGTCTATGAACCTCTTCACTAGGCCTCTCTTCTACTGCCTTGTGTTCCCCCGTGTGTCTTCACCCCACACTATGTATAGCCCGCCTGTCTTCTTAAATACCATATTGCGTGACTACAACTCCCATTATTATGTCTAAGTGAACTCTTCTCCAGTGACCGCTTGACCAGAGTTCACAAGAATGGCTTAACAATTATCAGCAGTGATTCTCATACCTTGACATACATTCAATTCAAACACACAATTAAAGTTCATTAATGAGTCTTATATGTTCTGTAATACACTATAATTTTAACATACAATAATTTTGAAACATTCGTTATTTAACATCGATTGTTTGAAATAATAATATGTTAATCATATTTTTTCCAGAAATTGTTTTCCTTTTGTAAATCTTTAGCTTAATGAAAGTAAACTTTATTTTTGCTCACGTTACATTTTTTTCATTATTAATTAAAATACTTTACGCCCTTTCAATTCTCTTTGCAACTTAAATTGTGAAAAAAGTATGTAAATAACTTTTTACAAATTATGTATGTTTTCATTTGTAGTTTTGTTTGTTTTTGTTTTTAATTTATAATCTTATTCAAAGTTTGGCAAACAACTAAGTTTTTATTCTGCCCTTTCACAAGCTGAATTTTTCAAAGTAAGTTTTACAAACACGACCCGTCGTTGATCCATCACACTACCATTGGATCGCACTATTAAAGTAAAGGTAATTAATCTTAATCATGGTTATAGCTAGACTACTCAGTTATGCTTTACAAAGCCCTGGATTTTTACAGAAATTTTACTAAATTAGTTAGAGTAATTTTAGTACTTATGATGTCTGTATAGCGCTGACAATAAAAAATGAGATATAAGTTATTTTAAAGCTTTCTGAATTTAGAGAGTGCGTTCATAACTTCTACATTATCCAGATCTCCAAAATTCACAAAGAATGTTACCTTTAGATCCTTACTGATATTTTGTAGTTGGACAAACGACCAAAGAACCTGTTTAGATAGAAACATAAAACAAACAAAAAATCTTTATTGTTTCTGATTTATTTGCCATGTGTATTTGAAACTATTAAATTTAGCAATTAAGAAACAATTTTTTTCATAAATTGTAAATTCTTTAGGAAAAGAAAAAAAATGAAATTTATGTGTCTATTATTTTATTGTTAACCTGTAATTATCTCTACAAAATGAAATCGTTTTACTTATAGATACATTTTTAAAAAACAAGTTCTTGCAGCTTCAACTTTTAGACAATGAATTAAACTTTAAGTGGTCAGTGGATGACAGAGGTGGCATAGTTGCAACAAAATGGCAATTTACTTTTTCACCTAGGTAAGCTTGGTAGGTGAATTAAGATTTATCGTCACTAAGACTTGTGTATAATAATAGTTGCACTGGTTGATTTGACAAAGGTTTTCTATGCTCACCTACAGACTGTGTAGTGTGTTGTTTTATCTCTATAATTATTTAACCTTTAAAAATATACGTGTTCAAAGAATAAAGTGGAGCATATTGTTACACAATGTATATTCAAGCAATAAGGTAATAGCATACGTTGCCCCATATTCAATTCATTTAAATAACATTTGAAAAAAAGAAAAATTACACTACTTTTTTATTAACAATATTGCGTTACAAATGAATAATTTAACTTAAAATTTTGGAGCCGTGTTTTTTTTGTGTGGTGAGTATTAGTTTCTAAATGTACATTATTAAAAAAACTAGCGACAAAGCCCGTCCAAAGACGTTACGAAACCGTTCGGTGGCATGTTGTTGCTCCTTCCAACAGCCATCTCGACCGGCATACATGTGCATCACGTCAAAAATACTATTCATTATAGTTAAAATAAATAACTCGTAAACACAGAGCTTTTGAACATAAATCCCAATGCACATAGCTCAAAATAAAGTCTTGGAAGAAATACTGCAACAACAAAAATTCTATTTTGAACATCCGCGTAAACGTGTTCAATATGAATGGCTGTAGGGTCATATGTGTTTGATGGAACAATCGCTATCGATGACCACATTGAACATAGCCTTTTATTAAAAAATAACGTAATACAGAACTTTCACTTATTTTTTAAATTTTTATTTGATTCATTTATATCATATTGAACAATTTTAAGTAGAACGTTCGAAAAGTGTTATTTTTGGTGCAGCACTATAAAACACAATCGATCGCAGCACCACCTAACAGCATTACAAATTTCGCAGGGCGAACTTTCAAACTTTTGCTTATTATATATCATAATATGAAACGAATACTATTCATATTTTTGCCTTTATTGAGGCAAGTATTTTAGAAAATTCTAAATTTTATCATTGCACAATCTCGGATCTTTGTTATTGTTTAGCCTTTTTTATTGGGACACATTTTAAAGCATTACTCCCATTATTTATCACTTTCAATGCAATATTTACTATTCACTTGACTGGCACAGGACCTATAATATTCGAGATAATTGTGTGATCAATATCTTTTAAGTCTCGGTAATTTAAAGACAGATTTGAATTAGATGCAATTTAATGTCTTATCGAACTGTTTTTCTGACTTAATTTCAGTTTCACGGGAAAAAAATGTCAAAAATATTATTGAAAATTCTAAATTTTATTTTAGCAAGATCTCCGTTAATTGTGAGTCTATTTTACTGGGTCAATATTTTAAACTTTAAGACCAAATTTTTGTCCGACTATAAATGTAATATACTCTCATTATGTGTATGATTAAAGCTAATTATGCAAAAAAATTAAGATCCACATTAACAGTAAAATCTACTCTGTGTTATGATAAATATGTAGTAGATACCTTTAAAATACGACCTGGAACGGATCGAACGAGAAAAATCGAGAACAACAAGAATGATATCTCAACAACAAAATGGGATCACAAAATGCAATGGGATGATAATTTTCTAAATATATCAAACAGAAGCATGGGATACAATTGTTGAAAAGATTTAACGAAACATTGTATTTTTTTGTGGATCATCCAATTCGTAACATTTTCACATCAGATACAAGTTCATCTCCCTGTTTTGCAGCTAGAATTATCATTTTAAGAATACATATCTGTTATATCAGCTACATTCATTTTAATTTAAAATTCTGTTAAAACATGCTACTGTCGAAGTCCTATTAAAACTGCTACTATTGAAGTCCTGTTAAAACCTGCTACTGTTGAAGTCCTGTTAAAACCTGCTACTGTTGAAGTACTCTTAAAACCTGCTACTGTTGAAGTCCTGTTAAAACCTGCTACTGTTAAAGTCCTGTTAAAGACGGTGTACATTTGCGTAACACGTTTAACCTCGCTAACGAAAAATATTCTTGGTATGTTGTGTAGGTCCAACTCGCAGGCTATCATTATGTGTACAAGGTACACATCTTTTAAGACAATGTCTCCTTTGCTGCCATGTACGCCCATGTCGTGTAAGGTACGCCCCTGGTAACTATACAGCATATCATTGCTAGACCAATATTAAATTTGCTGACGTTTACTCCAGACGAATTGAATTGTTTTTTGTTTGATTGAGTTTGTCTTTAATTTTGTTTTCCCCACATTGAATATTTCTTAGTTTTGAACAAATTTAATCTTTCTAACAGCATTGTTCCTACTTGATTAAATGCTGGACCAGGTGTGACATTTAATTAAGGTTCATCAGCTCTATCAAGTGCCAGTGGTTGTACATATTCAATAGAGCCACTTGATTACAGCCTAATTAAAGTTATTTTACAGATCTATTGATTTCATCCAAATTAACTTTGTAGAATAAAGTTTCTGAAATGGGAGCGGGCATTTGTACGATCGAGAGGTTATGTGATATTGATCAGATTGTTATACTTACCAGCAGACTCGGGTTTGGTGTGAGGCTAATGACTAATCCAACTAATTCCTTTCAGACAAGGAACACTTCGGCAAATTAATGTTTTGAGTCATCACTGCTGAACCTTATTTGTTGTTCGTCATCTGTTGATGTTTCACCTAACCCTTTTCCAACGTCCTTCGGCAAGTCGTATAATGTCTTAAATGTACCTTTGTAATTCGTGTGCTAGTTCTTTTACTTTTCCATTCTGATACAGAGTTTATACGTTTCATGTGTCTTTATTTTTATCGTCTGTGTGAAGTTTGAGTTTGTTTGTTCCAGTAGTATACTTAACACCTCCAACCTGGTAACCTTCAAGGGAGAGTGAGTTGTTGTTAGTATACTTAACACCTACAACCTGGTAACCTTCAGTAGAGAGTGTGTTGTTGTTAGTATACTTAATACCTACAACCTGGTAACCTTCAGTAGAGAGTGTGTTGTTGTTAGTATACTTAACACCTACAACCTGGTAACCTTCAGTGGAGAGTGTGTTGTTCTTAGTATACTTAACACCTCCAACATGGTAACCTTCAGTGGAGAGTGTGTTGTTCTTAGTATACTTAACACCTCCAACATGGTAACCTTCTGTGGAGAGTGTGTTGTTGTTAGTATACTTAACACCTACAACCTGGTAACCTTCAGTGGAGAGTGTGTTGTTGTTAGTATACTTAACACCTACAACCTGGTAACCTTCAGTGGAGAGTGTGTTGTTCTTAGTATACTTAACACCTCCAACCTGGTAACCTTCAGTGGAGAGTGTGTTGTTCTTAGTATACTTAACACCTACAACCTGGTAACCTTCAGTGGAGAGTGTGTTGTTCTTAGTATACTTAACACCTACAACCTGGTAACCTTCAGTGGAGAGTGTGTTGTTCTTAGTATACTTAACACCTCCAACATGGTAACCTTCTGTGGAGAGTGTGTTGTTGTTAGTATACTTAACACCTACAACCTGGTAACCTTCAGTGGAGAGTGTGTTGTTGTTAGTATACTTAACACCTACAACCTGGTAACCTTCAGTGGAGAGTGTGTTGTTGTTAGTATACTTAACACCTACAACCTGGTAACCTTCAGTGGAGAGTGTGTTGTTATTAGTATACTTAACATATCCAACAAGGTAACCTTCAGTGGAGAGTGTGTTGTTATTAGTATACTTAACATATCCAACAAGGTAACCTTCAGTGGAGAGTGTGTTGTTGTTAGTATACTTAACATATCCAACAAGGTAACCTTCAGTGGAGAGTGTGTTGTTGTTAATCCGGACCTCGACCAATTCGGCATGGTTATCTGTATTGTTTTTAAACTTTATTTCTGTGTGCATATCGACTTGTAGGCGCCTAAATTATCTCCCAAATGGTGATTTATGATCGCGGTTTACTCAATTAGATTTTATCGTGAGTGTCGAAGTGGGGCAACGGGTGCCTGGCATCTGAGTTTTCTTTGTCTTAGATGAGCAGTTTTACATGATTAACGAGCCTCATATTAAAAGAGCAGTCATACATTGTTATCGAGCCTTAAATGTGTTGAGCAGTCATACATTGTTAACGAGCCTCATTTTAGAAGAGCAGTCTTACATGGTTAACAAGCCTCATATTAGATGAGCAGTCAACATGGTTAACGAGCCACATACGACCGAAACAATCAGCTTTAAGGCACATTTGGTCCGCCTGTCAGCCCTTCTCCTGTTGGTTAGCTTTCACCGGACTCGTATAAAAAATCACTCTTTAAGGCCTGGGCCTGGGTTTGGATGTCAGAGGCGTTACGAGTCGTAGGCTGCATGGAGCATTTCATGATATGTTTATCACTTCATTAACTCCGGCAATGACTTCCATTTAAACTTCTATTCCACAATTGTTTTTGCTCAGTATTACGTTAGGAGGGCAGAGCTAAAAAATACTTTACCAAGATCAAAACATTATTTATTATTTAAATCAACATTAACAAATTTTATACACATATTTTATCAAAACACATATTTCAAATATTTATTTTAAAAGTATAATGTTATATAAGTTGAAATTTGAGAATTATATATGCAAAATTTAATGCAAACTTTTCAAGTTAACAAAGCTAAAGTCACTTAATTTGAATAATGGTACACTACGTCATTAGCACGTAGTATGCCAAATTAGTGAACAATAAAACAACCCCGTAAAAACAAAGTTTTGACTATAAATCCCTTATATATGAGACATAACTAAAAGTATTGATTATGTTCAAAAGTGAAATACATTTACAGACTGAAACCAAATTATCTCCCTTGCTTTAAAAACTAGGTCAAAACTCTAGCAGACGACGACTAAACATATTTAAATTGTGATTTATATAGATAAACTAAAAATGCATTAATTTAATTACGGTACGTTCGATCGATCTGAAATTTTGTTACGATGCATTGTTAGGTTAGACGGGTCTGTGTGCCAAATTTCAGCTCGATGGCTTTACTGAAAGTGGGTCATTTTTTACTTTTATTTTTCCGCGGACGAGACGAACGAGCGTCGCGGTCGAGGGACGAGACGACGATTGAGACGGCGGTGAAGTTAATATAAGGGATTTAAAAAGTGGGTGAGACGGCAAACAGGCTTATAGATTAGTAAATGGATAACATGTAAAAAGCGTATGTGTGAGCCTGACAAATGACGTAACAAAAGAGTGAAAGTTTCGGCAAAGAGCCTTCCTAAACGAACAAATGAAACGAATAAAAATAAATACAAAATAATAACTTAGCTGCGGTGAAATCCCTTCAGAGCCAAAGAGATCAACAGTAAGAAAAGAGTAGAATGAGCTTATATAGGAAAGAAGAGAGTGGGTGTAGCAAATCATTAGATTGTCAGCGCAAACACAACATTCATTCATTGTGATGCAAGTGTCCCATACTCTTGTAAGCCAAAGATTTGTAGATTATTGTATTGATTTGTTTTAAAAGTGTATGTTGCCAATATATACAAACATTGATAGTTTTTGCATTTTCAAAAAATAGCTAGTACATATTTTATTGACTTTTAATAAACAGGATTATTAAATGAATGCGTATTATTTATTTTGAAAAAATATATTTTGATTATCAAGAAATCAAACAAAGAAAAAAAGCTATCGCTTTCATTGCCAATACATAAGTTAACCTTTCAGCCTTTCTTTTACAGATGTTATTGCTATATGACTTGCCATTTCTAAAGGGAAATCTTCTAAAAGTAATGCTCTTTTTTTAGGTGGACACATTTAAAAAAAAATTAACAAATGATAGTAGTCAATAAGTAAATGTAATTATATTGAGAAGGAAATATATTATCAGCTATTTGTTAATTATTCGTTAATTTAAGAAAGATTATTGGACTTGAGCAAGAGGAAAAATTTTCGTAATTTTATTAATCTAAAAATGTTGAGAACTTATTGATTCTTTTGTATTTATGCTTAAAAACGTAGTACTGCTAAAAAGTTATCTAAAAAAAGAAAATTACACAATGCGTTATGACGTTTTCCTGTCTTATAAACGACAAGCCAATTAGAGAAGATTATTGCTTTCTACGCTTATTACATGTTTTTGTCTAGTCTTGCAAATTATATGTACATTTTGATAAATGTTAGTTGCACTGGGTTCATCAGGCAACGCATCAACATTTGAATACGATAAGGGAAAAACGACAATTTTGATGCGTTTTTTCTTGCAAATGGACAAATAAAAGTGTTTTTACCCTTTTGTAATTGTATTTATAATTTTCTACAGTTATGAATATGACTGTTTTTTTTTCTTCTAATAATAATTAGTTGACGGTTAACAAAACAAATCTTTGTTGACCAACATGTAATAAAATCATGAGACCAATTATATATTTTTAAATCAATACAATGTCAATTAATATTTTGTGTTCTCTGTGAAGGGTATATATTAGCCTCCTAAGTTGTATTATTCGTGTCATTTTTTCAGCAGATGAAATTTTCTAAATTCACACTAGGGCGTTTGGTAGGTAGCTTTTTATTTTGATAACATTTTGAACAGCATTTACAGAAAGGTTTTAGACATAACGTGGAGTTATCTTTTCGCATAGCCTAGACATTTTTTAAAATTATAAACCCTTGACTAAAGTAATGTGTTGTGATTTGCATGAATAAGAAGAACTCAAGACATGTCCGTATTCCCAAAACATCTACTGATTGCTGTTTGCTTGTGTGTTATTTCAAGTCTATGTTACGGAGAATGTAAGTTATAATATAATATGATAATAACATCTTTTTTAATATATTTGATTACCTTCTTAAAATTATACACGTGTAGAAAGGCCGTTCATTTTATCAAAGTTAAATTTAGAACATTAGAGTAAAATTGTATAATGTATCTGTTTACAAATGAGAATTAATTATATTTTCCATTCTTATTTCTAATTTTCGCACACACACACACACACACACACACACACACATATATATATATATATATATATATATTATATATATATATATATATTTATTTATTTATTTATTTATTTATATATTTATACACATATAAGCAGAGGATTTTGATAACTACATAGTTGGATTTACTAGAGTAGAATATGTAAATATTTTTTTTTAAATGTGGATTTTTTTTATTTGATTATTTTAGGTCGAATTGTTGTAATGTGATTAAATTTTGCTCTGAGTTTACTCTTCTACGACTCAAATCTAAGGTTTTTGTTTGTTGTTTGTGTGGATGAAATGGATCGTAAACCGTTTTTGTTAAATAGACACCTGCAGATAATCAGTCGCATATAATTTACAACTCCACACTTTGTAGTGCATCATTATGTAATCTTCCATCTTAAATTCATGTAATTTTTTTATTATTTTAAATAATACTTTAACTGTCATTTCAAATTGTGTCTTGATGTATACCAAAGTAACGTGTACAGAGGATTCACCAGTAAATGTAAAAAAGTACGCAGCACCAGGAAACAATAAATTAGACTGTAGACGCCCTTTTCATGGAGTAGACGCAACGTACGTAATTGACATTCTTTGTCTGAAGAACAGAGAAGAGTGTTGATAATGTTTATAGATAATTTTAAGGTATTTAAGAAATAAATAATTTTAGTGCAACAATTTTAAAGTGTTTTGATTGTGAAAGGATTACAACTTTTTAACCTATGGAGTGGAAGCTATCGATTGAATGTTTTTAGAAAGAATAGAAAAACTCATGTGGAAACATTTGGAATCGCTTTTGTGCTAGTGAAATAAATATTTAGCTTTAACCCTACAGAAGTAATTTTTACAAAACAATATTATATATTCTGATTGCAATGGTAAATTGTTAATGCTAGACTTTTTAAAAAAACGCGTCCGTGCAAAAGTAACAGAAGTATTGGTGTAATAACTAGACACGTTGTTGCTGAAAGAATCATTATGTTTGTGTTCAAGGATAGGGCTTTAGGAGTTGTTAGGGGGTGTATCTCCATTTAGGAAACCATATAGGATGTTGTCGTTGATAACAACTACCTTGGTAATAACATCACAAGCACACTATCCCTGGAAAATGTAATAGAAACCAGGATCGGTAAATCCGCATTGTAAATGGCACTGTTGAACAATCCACATCTCAATAATAGGACTAAAATCTCTGTTAACAGGCCTGCATGCTCAGCACACTCATTTATGTCGGTGAGTGCTGGATGACCTACGCAAAGCAAATAAGCGGCTTAACAGTTTCCACTTGAGAAGCTTGCGTAGGATCCTACACACTAAGTTGATGGATGAAATCATAAATGTGGTGGTATCAGGAGAAATCATATGCTGAGTGTGCCCTCAATCCTGAGTGAAGGGCGTCTGTGGTGGTTGGGCCATGTCCACAGGATGGGCTTGGAGCGTCTGTGGGGGTGGGGCCATGTCCACATGATGGGATTGGAGCGTTTATTTTGGTGGGGCCGTGTCCTTATGATGGGCATGGAGCGTTTGTGGTGGTGAGGCTATGTCCACATGATGGACTTGGAGCGTCTGTGGGGGTGGGGCTATGTCCACAGGATAGGCTTGGAGTGCACTCCAAAAAAAACCTTGCTTTACGGTAAGCTAGCAACTGGTCTGAGGAAAAGAGGTAAACCCTGAGTGTGCTACAAGGACGTCTACAAGAAAGACATGTTACTGGCGTGCATCGACCATAAAACGTGAGAAGCCATTTCTAACAAGCGTGATGGTACTCAAACTTCAGAAGTTAACCTCACAGCTAGGAGTGAAGAGAGAAGAAACAGGAGAAATGTGGCGGAAAAGGAGCAGGAGTCAATGGCAATGTATCTTGAGGACGGACGGATCCCACACCATACCATAGTGGGTGTATCTAGAGTAATTTTTGAAAGCAGAGTGAATGTTTTGGAACAATTATGGAAACGGCGTTACTGTAAAGATAAAGAAGTATTCATCAAAAGGGCATGGGGGATTTTGTGAAATGATAGAGAATGTTCATTGATAGAAAGGGCGACACTTAAAAAACACATACATATTGTGTTTAGGTTCATGCTTGGAGACGTTGATGTTGCTTTGGTAGAAAAATTCAATGTGTAATCATTAGGGCTGTTAATGATTAATTTAAATTCAATCGTTAACTTTTGAAACATTAACGATTAATTAATCTTTAAATTAAAATGTATGATTTAACAATTATCTCCTATTAAATGTTCTTGTTGTTTCAAATCTAAATAACAGTCGATGTCTCCTTTATATGCCATCTGCTAACCAACCTCGCAAAAAGACAAGTGTGTTAACATTTTTTGGTTCAAGTTCAATTGATGAGTGGGTCTAATTGACAATATATCCAGCCGAGTTGAACAGTCATTCACATGGAACTGAGTTAACTGGTATGCACAAAATGGTCATTTCAAGCAATGACATTATCGGAAATCGGCTTTCATTAAGTTTCCACCATTGTAGAGGGTTAATGGATTCAGTAGCTTTCATCTCCATTTTGTAAAGCTGTAATTCATCAGAAGAGCTGTCGTCATTTTCTTTCTATGAGTCAGACTATATTACTGCCCTTAGCTTAAAATGCTTTTCAATTAGTTTTATAAGTAGGCGAAGTGTTAGAACTTTGGTAGGCAAACTTTATCAACATTTTGAACATTCCGTCAGTCAATAGTTTAAAACAAAAATGTTCGTGTAATCGTCAGGATATTTATTATTTGTAAGCCGCTATTTTGTATATTTTTTTTTACTTTTTGACTTCCAATAATTTGTAAGTGATTGGTCGATTAATCGTTAAAAAAAATAATTTTTAAAATATGTGTATGTTTAAAAAAATGAATTAATTTTTTAATTTCTGCATTCCTATTAAAAATATAGTAATTGTTGGTAAGAGATTAGGAATACTCTCATGCAGGCTTGGCAATGATATGGACAATTTTTAGGAGATGTTGTTTTTTCAATAGTAGAAAATGTCTAGGTGTTGATTATAAACTATGATTGACAAAAGTAGGAAATTAGTTGGAGCTATGATGTGAAATGTAATGTTGCTATATGACTGAGGTTTTAATAAGTTAACAGATCTTTCACCGTTGCAAAATTTGAGAAAGATGTATAAGAGAAATATGAATTTTATTATTGTAAAGTTGGTTACATTTTCTTACAGTTACTTGAAAGTTGTTAGTGCTAGATTTGATGATTTCTTTTTGAGAATGGAGAATGGAGGTGTATGACAAATATTTGCGTATGTGCTTGTTCAGAGGCGTTATATAGGACTTAATGCAAGTAACTTCAACAAACAGACATTGTCAACTGACTGCAACAGAGTCACTTCAACTGACGGTAAAAGTTACTGTAAAAATCAGACATTGTAAACTAGCGGCAAAAGGGTCACTTCTACAATCATACATTGTCAATTTACTGCAACAGTTGCACTTCTACAGTCAGACATTTTCAATTTACTGCAACAGTTGCACTTCTACAGTCAGACATTTTCAATTTACTTCAACAGTTGCACTTCTACAGTCAGACATTTTCAATTTACTGCAACAGTTGCACTTCTACAGTCAGACATTTTCAATTCACTGCAACAGTTGCACTTCTACAGTCAGACATTTTCAATTTACTGCAACAGTTGCACTTCTACAATCATACATTGTCAATTTACTGCAACAGTTGCACTTCTACAGTCAGACATTTTCAATTTACTGCAACAGTTGCACTTCTACAATCATACATTGTCAATTTACTACAACAGTTGCACTTCTACAGTCAGACATTTTCAATTTACTGCAACAGTTGCACTTCTACAGTCAGACATTTTCAATTTACTGCAACAGTTGCACTTCTACAGTCAGACATTTTCAATTTACTGCAACAGTTGCACTTCTACAGTCAGACATTTTCAATTTACTGCAACAGTTGCACTTCTACAGTCAGATATTTTCAATTTACTGCAACAGTTGCACTTCTACAGTCAGTCTTTTTCAATTTACTGCAACAGTTGCACTTCTACAGTCAGACATTTTCAATTTACTGCAACAGTTGCACTTCTACAGTCAGACATTTTCAATTTACTGCAACAGTTGCACTTCTACAGTCAGACATTTTCAATTTACTGCAACAGTTGCACTTCTACAGTCAGACATTTTCAATTTACTGCAACAGTTGCACTTCTACAGTCAGACATTTTCAATTTACTGCAACAGTTGCACTTCTACAATCATACATTGTCAATTTACTGCAACAGTTGCACTTCTACAGTCAGACATTTTCAATTTACTGCAACAGTTGCACTTCTACAATCATACATTGTCAATTTACTACAACAGTTGCACTTCTACAGTCAGACATTTTCAATTTACTGCAACAGTTGCACTTCTACAGTCAGACATTTTCAATTTACTGCAACAGTTGCACTTCTACAGTCAGACATTTTCAATTTACTGCAACAGTTGCACTTCTACAGTCAGACATTTTCAATTTACTGCAACAGTTGCACTTCTACAGTCAGATATTTTCAATTTACTGCAACATTTGCACTTGTACAATCAGACATTTTCAACTGATAGCAACTGAGTCACTTAAAAAATCAGATAAAGTCAACTGATGCCAACAGAGGCACTTTAACAATCAGACATTGTGAATTGACTGCAACAGATTATTTTTATTAAACGTTCACGGATGACCAATTTTCTTTGGTAACTTTGTTGTGAGCTGCGCAGAGTAGTTTGTTGGTTAGTCGGTGCGAAAGTATGCGAAAGGTAATAGTTTTTGTTGACAACATTAGAACGTGTGTAGAAGGGTAGATAATCTGGTGGATATATTGTACTGTTGCAAGGAGGTACGCCATTAAAAGATGTTTCAGTTAGTAGTTCGTGTTATTTCTTGTGTGATATAAACTATATGAATCTTGGAACAAGTTGTCCAGATCGACACATTAGGACGCTTGTGACATAATCAGACATGGTCAACTGACTATAACAGAGTCACTTCAACAATCAGAAATTTATAACTGACAGCAACAGTCCATTTATTAAACAGACAAAGTCATCTGACGGCAACAGAGTAACGTTAACAATCAGACATTGTCAACTGACTGCAACATAATCACTTACACAATCAGACATTCTCAACTGACGGCAACAGAGTCATTTCATAAATCAGACATTGTCAACAGAAAAAAATGTAGTCACTTTAACAATCAGAATATTGTTGTTGTTTTTTTTAAATAAAAAAACACGTTTTTAAACTATAAATAGCATTTGGTGTTTTTTTAATACGTTAATCATTGAGAACAAGGTATGTTAACGCATAAAAATAATGCTAGGGTGGCCAATATTACTTATTATATTGTTGTATAATGTACCATATGTAATTGAAAATATGTGAAAAATATGAGTTGTTTACATATGCACATACAGATCCATTAAATTTATTTTTCAGTTACTCTTGGAAATGGTATGATCCCTTTCGATATCAATATTTCCCTATATCTGACCACGATAATGTGACAATCATTTATAATGGAGCTGGATTACTATTTGACCAAACCCTTAATAACACAAGATTCAAGTGCGAAATTGAAAATCCTAACAACGAGCCCACTGGTCCGATAGAGTACAACGTCGTCCAGTCTCGTATGTTTTGCCTAAATTGTCTTGATAAGCATTGTTTTTATCATAACTTAATTTTACACGCTTTTATTTAAGTCACACTAAATGTATGTTAAATCCGTCATGTTTTGTATGTTGTATCCGTCAAATCTTGTAAAGTAAAATTAAACTATTTCTGATGATCCTAGAGATCTGAAAATATTACCACAGATCGATATTGGATTACAATGCATTGTATCAAAATTGCAGATGGATCGAATGTGAAGTAATTAAATTAATGCATTTAAGTTTATCTCTATTTAGCATATGTATCCGTCTGCTATTATTTACATCCACGTGCGTGCCAGTTCATTCCAGCCAACGATGACGACATTCCCCGTGTTTAACAGCTCAGTAATACGAAACTAAATCTAAATTGACATGATAATACATGAAAAGTAACATGAGTTTTATTTATTTATACATTCCCTTTATCAATTATGCCACTTCTCACACCAACATTTTTTAAAATAAAATACTTTTAAAAAAATCACAACTCATTTCTCTTTGCAACTATTCTTTTGCATATAGATAAATATATCTAATTAATATGATAGTAGCATGTATATGATCAACGTTGTGAAACTTTTAATGTTTAATAATATTCATACAAATGTGTGTTTATGTTTCGCAGCCTTGTACATGATAGAGAGTTGTGATAAGCGACCCACGCTTTTAAGTGGAGTGGATAGGTTCACGGATTTCACCAGAAATCATAGAGCATTTTTATTTTCCTATTTTAAGCACAAGAGCGTGTTTTTAAAATCTTTTTTAAAAATATATTTTTATTTAAACTTTAAAAGTATAAAAAAACAAATATGAAATTATTAATCAGTCTCAAAAATCAATGATGATTTTAAAATACAATTTATAACTTGATGGCGATTAATTGATTAAGAAATGCTTATATTATAAACACAATTTTTTTCGACGTGTGTAACTGCTGTAAATTTTGTTTGTTACTTTGCTTGTTTGTGTGTTTTTAAAATATTATTATTAAATCCATGCATGACTATTTCTTTATCTGTTACATGTCCTTCATACTCATTTGTTCCAATTTATTTTACAGTCACAAATTTATATCACATAGATACCTCTTTAACTGTTGTGATCCCAACGCTATTTCCCTACTCAGCATACCATTTGACTCTACTGATTCCAACACTATCTCACTTAACAATCCATTTGACTGTACTGATTCCAACACTATATCACTTAACAAACCATTTGACTGTACTGATCCCAACACTATCTCACTTAGCATTCCATTTTACATATATATGGAAGAGTAATTGTGTTTGTGAAATGGAGGACAAAACAGTTGCAATCCCTGAAATAACAAACAAAATAATACAATGATACATCAATACGGAATGGCATCCAACGGACCTTGTGGGATCAACTGGATGATCTTGACTTTGCCGATGATCTTGCCCTTCTTGCACATACCCAACAACAGATGCAGGAGAAAACAAACATTGTCGCAGCCACTTCTGCTAGCATGGGTCTCAACATTCACAAAGGGAAGAGTAAAATCCTCAAGGTTAATGCCACCAGTACATCACCCATTATGCTTGAAGGAGAAGCCCTTGAGGAGGTGGACAGTTTTGTTTACCTTGGCAGCGTGGTAGATAAGCAAGGTGGTACAGATGCGGACGTCAAAATAAAGATCGGAAAAGCAAGAGCAGCCTTCCAGCAACTCAAGAATGTTTGGGTCTCTAACAACTTAGGCAGCAAGTTAAAAGTTAGGATTTTTAACGCTATGGTAAAACCTGTGCTGCTATATGGAGCCGAGACATGGAGAACAACGGCCGTAAACTTGACCAGAATCCAGTCCTTCATCAACAACTGTTTAAGAAGGATTCTCAGAATTCACTGGCCAGACAAAATCAGCAACCAGGAACTGTGGCAGCGGACAAAACAGAAGCCCATTGAGGAAGAGATTCTCCAGAAGCGGTGGAGGTGGATTGGTCATACACTAAGGAAACCTGCTCCTAACACAACAAAGCAAGCCCTGAAATGGAACCCACAGGGTAAGCGGAAAAGAGGCCGTCCAAGAAACACCTGGCGCCTAGAATTGGAGGCAGACATCAAGAGAATTGGCCATGAATGGAAGATCCTGGAGAAGCTGGCCCAGGATAGAGATGCCTGGAGGTCTCTCGTAGGTTGCCTATGCCCTTGGAGGAATCGCAGACGCCGACGATGATCGGTAGATGCCCCTCATGGACGAGAAGGCTCAACAAGATGCGGAATAAAATGATCCAACATACGAAAAACACGCAGCTGACAACTTTGGGGAATTCATGAATTCATTAAAATTGCCACCAAAAGTTCTTGCTTAGTTAAATTATATTTGTATTACTCATTTCAGAAACATTGTAATAATAAAAACAAAGATTCAATTTGATCATTATTTGATTAAAGAACATTAGTAATTGAAGAATAATTTTTTAAAAGTAAAAAAACCAAGTTTTTGACAATAAATCCTTTATGTAAGAGAAGTAACTAAAAGAATGTTCATTATAATACGAAGCGCAAGACCATCCAAAAATACACAATTGTAGTTGTGTCGTAAAACATGTTTAATATAATGCGCACCGATCAGGAATATGTTTATAAAAAGTGTTGTCAATAAAACACGCACCTTATTGCGCGACAGAAAGATTTTTCAATATAATGCGCACCCTTACACTCTATCTGAAAAAATAACATGATACATAGAAATAAATAAAATAATCTAAAAAACAATAATTTAATTACGGTACATGCGATCGATCTGAAATTTTGATACATTGTTTTTATTATCGGTACAAAACTGCCGGCAAAACATCATCTCGCTAGCTTACGAGTAAGTGGGTTAAAAATGGATCCAAATTTTGGCGACAAGCAAGCAATCAAGGGTTAAAACAAACAACCAGACATCACGAGTTAATATCAAGGATTTAAAAAAAATATTATTTTTTTTTAAAAGACAAGAAGATGGTTGAATTAGAGGAAATAAAATAAAGGATTAAACTGAAAATTGGGAGGCGAAAATACAAAAAGTCTTTATTTAACAAACAAGCAAAAAATTATGCGAAAGAAAAAGGCCAGTTTAAAAGTTATGTTAAGTTTTTTAGTGTACATTTGAACTAAATGTGTTTATGTGGCATTAATTAATGCAAAGTTTGTACATAACGTCTTATTTACATAAAGTTAAGTGTTTCGTAATTAATTCTGTAATGTTTTCTGTCATTCGTTCTCCTCTCTTAATCACCTTCTTCGAAACTTCGCCACATCGCCTTACTCGAAAGAGACTATATATACATATTATTTTTCATCTATTTTATTCCGTATTTATTGGTATCTTATTACTTATTTGATTTATATTATATTATTTTATTTGTTTTCCATATTTTCAATTTTAGTGTTCTATTTGTGTGGCTTGAAACGGATTAAGTATTTTATTTGTAAAAAATTAATTTACGATGCGAAAAATCCTAGATATGAAAGCCAACCTATATCGGATTAATTTCGTATCTTAAGGTAACCTTGTATATTTTCCATTATTAAAATCTTATAAAATAAGATTGACAACGATGAAGTTATAAAATAAATTTGTTTACTATATACAATGTACTTTTTAAAAAAATATGTTTAAATGTAACAAGGGTCAACAAGTTTTTTCTAAAAAAAAATGTTTTATAAAATTTGTCCTGAATGTTTAAGTGAACCAGTGCCACATTCATTTACTATTTTCTAGTTGTCGACAATATACATTACTATGTCACCAATAATTGCCTTAAGACTTTTCAGAACTTCATACGACATGTCACAGCACATATATACAATATAAAAGCCCCAGTCACTCACTCTCTGTCTCCGTAACGCTAGGGGACATAGTACAACAGTCAATAACAGTCAGCATCTTATTTAAATTGAAAATATAGACGTTAATCATAATCATTTTGGTTTCAAGATTAACAGAGCATGTGGTGTTTCTCGCCCTAAAATATTATATTATGTCAATTACCCAAACACTAATAAAATACTTTGTATACACAATTTAATTGTGTATTTTATGTCCCGACATCTGAACTTTGGACAACATTGATTCAATGCTAGAACAAAATCTACAAAATGTACATAAAACTATTGATAATAGTATGTGTAGATTTATTATTCTTATGTAACATCTCCAAACATGTCATGGACATGTATAAAGCGTTTATAAAATATTTGAAAAAGTTAGTTAATTTTAGCAGCTTGTTTCCTACTTCTTGACAAGCTGTGTATGTGTTTGTGTGTACGGGTATGAGTGTTAAAGTTTTGGTAAAGGGTAAAAAAAGGTGCATTTAGTTCATGCCTACCATTTATTACTATTCATTATCAGAATAACGTATTTCCCACAAGAAACGTCTGATAGCTTATCAATTTTACAAATTAGACATGGGATAAACGCAAAAGATCATTTTTATAGCGGTTTCACCAAATGCTCATAAATAGTTTTTTTTATACAGATATCTATTTGCACATCAGTTCCTTACTGTCACGAATGACCAATTTCCCCCCTTAACTTGTGAGCTGCGCACGGTGGTGTGTTTGGTGGTTGTATTAGTGTCATTATTTAGTCGGTGCGAAAGCGTGCGAAAGAGAGTGGTTTTGTTGACGTCATAAAAATGTGTGTAGGAGGAAGCAGATTTTTGGTGTACATAGTGTGTTGTTAAAAGGGGTTCGGCCATTAAATCTTGTTTCTGTGAGCAGTGTCCTACTTATTTCTTGTGTAAAGCAGGTTATGAATATGGGAGCAAGCGATCTAGATTTAAATAACAGGACGCTTGTGACACTTACATACAGGCAAAGTAAATCTAGATCAAATCCAACTTCAAGAAAAATAATATATTTTTATAAACAATTAATAATTATTATAAACTATTTAAGTTAATAAAAATAAAGCACAATTTTCAAAATAAAAAAATAAAATAAAAAAATAATTTATAATCATTACAATAAAAATAAACATATTCAAATTCAAAATCAAACAAAAACGTGAAAGCTGATTATATATAGTTATTTATTTATTCATTTATTTTCATTAATTTTTAAAATAATATTCCAACAGAGATCATACAAACCAACCAAGGCGCTCCTGAAGTTCACTATTATGTTCAAGAGTATTCATTCATAACTATCAGATGCACAGTAGAAGGTACATTCGTCGGGGATGACATCCGATTCATTTGGTTTAAAGTTTTTAATGACGTTGAGACTTTTATTTATAGCACAAATCGTATTCATGTGGATAAAAGAGGTAAATACCATGCTAAATACATCGAATGTGTTCATTTACTACACAGTGTATTTATCTGGATAATTTTAAGACGTCTGAAAAATATTGCACTGTATTATTCATTGGATAATACCCGATTAAAACGTCTCCAAAATAACGTGTTTCAATTATTGTATGATTTGAATTGAAAGAAAATGTCATGTTTCTTTTTTCAGGAAATCTCAATTTTTCACCTGTTTTAATGAGTGACCACGACATGTGGGATGACTCTAGATATTGGTACAAATGCGTGGTGATGAGTACTAAGCTGGGCATCAGCAAAGTAGGAAATAGGGTTGTGATACATGTTTCTGACGCAGGTACGTAAAAAATTGCTCTAATTACGGGCTATCAAAAGAGAATATAAACTGTAATACTACCACGTCATATAGTTATTGTACGCTACCTAAGCCCAACCATAAGTGCACTATGAGCAAGTTTCGCCCAAAAGCTAATTTAGAATAAGTGTCGTTATATCTGTTTCCCCGGACAACTACGTCCACAACCGAAAGACAACAAAAAAAATTGTTCTATCAAACTAAAACTAATAGTGATAAGAAATCTCCAAATACAAACAGAATTACATAAAATATTAGAATTTCTAAGCGCACTGGAACACGATAAGATACTACAAAAGAAAAAAAAACCTTGTCATTATTTTCATTAAAAAACAACTGAATATTCAACGCGATCTTTCTCTCCCCCCCCTCTCTCTCTTTTCTCTCTCTCTCTCTCTTTTCTCCATCTCTCTCTCTCTGAATATATATACATATATATACATATATATACATATCCGATATAATAAGAGGGATTTTTCTGTCCGGTAATTGATAGCGATTGGTTCTTCAAACGCCTACATACTCTTACAGCCAATCACTAGCGGATAAAAGTTAAATCTCAGTTACATATTGAACGACGTTCAAAACGAGTTATTTTTGGTGCACTTTTTTTCCAAGAGTTTATTTTGAGCTCTGCGTGTTGGGATTTGTAGTTAAAAAAAATTCTTTTTATGTATTATTTATTAAAACTATAATGTTTAGTATTTTGACGTGATACAAATGTATGGCCGGTCGAGACGGCTGGTCTCTCGACAAATCGGGGTGGAGTGGAGTTAGGGTCTCTCGACAAACCACGTTGGTGGGTAGGTAGGATCTCATAACAGACCGTGGTGTGGTGGGGAGTAGGTAGGGTCTCTGGACAGACGAGGGTGCTGGGAGGTAGGGTCTCTGGACAAGGCCTCTCGTTGAAACTACGATGGGAGACATTTCATTTTCATTTTGGAATCTGTTGAAGTGGATGTTGTGCTGTCCTAATATGAACTTCACAGGTCACCCTACACTTATGTTCGTCCTTGGACGGGCTTTGTTGCTAGTATATAAATATATATATTGAATTTGTGCTAAACAAAATCACCTGATCAGTTTAGAATGAACCTGGCAGCATAAATGTTTGCATGAAATTTGGAGCGTTGAGTCTCAAATGTATCACTTGTAATACAAATATTCCCCAGTAGTGTTTTCAAATGTATTTAACTAGTAATATATGATAACATTTATATGATTCATATTTTACAAATCCTGAATTACAAATGATTTTCTATCGCACAGGTCCAAACCGCATACCGACGAAACCGGTACTGCTATATTCATCAGACAACCTTCAAGCAAGGGTAAATGACTCTATCATTCTTGAATGCGTCTTCTCTAACGAGTGAGTATTTAAAAGTATGTAATGAATTTTTTAAAATGCACTCGTTATATATATATTTATGTTTACGTTAAAGTGAGACTAACTTTTTGATTATTTCTTTCTTACAGTGGTCCAAGTGATCTTACATACAAGTGGTACAGGCCAGCTAATGAAGAAGTTGGGATAAGGTCAGATGATGTTTATGCATTCAAACAAAGATTGTTTATCGATCGCGTGCAACCCAATCACAACGGATATTGGTATTGTGCAGCTAAAAATACAGAGTTCAGTTCATTCAAATATGGAATTGAATTAACAGTTATTTGTTAGCTAAACGATGATATGGGGACATGGTAAAAGAGAGATTCCTTCAAAATTTTATAAAGCGTGTAGACAAAATGCTAAAACATATAAATATAAATTATGTTCAGTTATTTTTTATAAATTATTTGAGCCTAGATTGAAGTTGTTTTCTTTCTCTTTGTTAAAACAATTCGTTTTGCAGAACGCGAATTCAGTTGAATAGTATATTGTAATATTTATTTCCCCCATGTATTGTATATGGTGTATCATCTAAGTTAAATTCATTACTTCTATTTAAACAGAGAGCACGTTCAATCTTTTTTTTTCAATCTCTAATATCTCAAATATTTAAAATAAAATTAAAGCGATTTTAGTTTGCGCTGTTTGCCATGTTCTATTTTGAATGTTAGCAGAACCATATGATTGCCTTCTAATCAAACTGTAGAAAGTATTTTGCTTTAGCTTTGACGAATAAAATAATATTTCAAACAAAAAATTATTTGATTTGTTTTGTGATTATTGGTTTTCCCATTTTATGTAACATTTTAAACTTAATTTTAAAAAGAAATCACCTTGGTTTGAAAGTCCCAAAGGAATCCAACTTTTCTTTAAGCATCCTACGTGAACGAATATTAATAATAGATTTGGCACCCCACCAGCACTTATATACGAACAATTATTTTGTTTGAAATATGATAAACTTTTTAGAATAAAAATATATATAAATAAATAGTTAAATGATTATTTTACATTTCTTTTATTCATTGTCGGTGTTTGAACATGTTTATTGATACATTAAAGGAGCATTTAAACATTTTTAAACAAAATCTTAAAACATTTTTGCTTAAAGGGAAATACCTGAAAGGACTTGAAGTTCTGAAATGCATTTTATATCATAAAAAGAAAATAAACAAGTTAAAAATAATGGGGTTAAAAACATTAAAAAACCAGTAGGTAATGAAAACATGCAGAAGGTTTGCTAAGGAAAACAAAATCTAAGTAAAGCTATGAATTTTTATATTATATATAGTGTTGTTTCTTTGATATTTAAATTTAATGAGATTCCATTGAAGTTTTAGTTATGAAATTTTGGGCTCACCTTGTGTATCACTATCACTAGCATGTAATGGACATGTGTACACGCAAATATCACTAGCTACCCGTTACTTTATGGTTCAGTTACCTTGCAGGTAATGAAAAGGTTAGCACGCATATATATTCTAATAAAAGGCAAAGCCTTCACTCACTCAATCATCACTAATTCATTGTAGGTAGAAGCATGAAATTTAGCGAAGTTGTTGAGTTCACTCTCAGGACGATAATTGGTGAACAATAATTATAAAATTCCCACTCATGTGGGCCGGGGGCCAAACACGTATGTTATTCCTAATATGAGCTATAAAGAAACATACCCATCACAAATTCTCCTATTTCCCGTGCAATTAGATGCATGAACCTTTGGAAAGTTTGAGTCCACACAGCTCCAATTGGGTATCTAACATTAGTTAGATAAATAGCCATGCCTTGTGAACGATGTGTCACTTGCCACTTGCCAATATATCGGCATGGACGGTAGACGAAATAATGTTCTTTATAGGAAACACCCATCATATTGACTTTCACTTTATAACTCGATATTTATAATTTTTATTTTTTATACAATCACATATACATAGTTAAAAATATTTTAGAATTCTACAATTTCTATTCATAAATTTGCGTCAGTCAAATTCAGCAACTATCATACAGAAAGCTGATAATTCTGAACAAAACTTTACTACTTGATGCTGTCATAAGTCTTTGTACACCAACCAAAACTTAAAAAGACATGCGATTACCATTTCCGTCACCTCCACTTACAACCAGAACAAATTTTAGTTTATCTGTGACAGCGAATCATCTTTATATGTGTATATCACTGAAACATTTCTATGACAAAACGGCAAGTGACAAAACGACCAGCGACAAAAAGATCAGTGACAAAGCGACAAGTTGACAAAACGACAAGGTGACAAACGACAACACGTTCACCATCCTTAATCCTTAAAGTCAGAGGCGTAAAAAAGATTTGTAATCGGGGAATTTGCCGAAGGCGACGAGGGTTAATCCTTCAATTTATTCAAATTTAGTATTTTTCTAGCCTTTGAATTTTTTTTATATCAATTTGCCAAGGACACCAAAAATAAATTAGCCAAGGGCGCGGAAAACCCATTTACGCTTTTGGCTTATATTATTTAATAAAAGGCAATTTTCTGTGAGGTCATCGATAGCGATTGGTCCCTCAAACTCCTACAGACTCCTACAGCCAAAAACTAGCCGAGAAAAATTTAATCTCATTTACATATTAATAAGTTACTTTTATGCATTTTTTCCACAAGAATTTATTTTGAGCGGTGCGCGTTGGGATTTGTAGTCAAAAACATAGTTTTTACGGGTTGTTTATTATTACTATAATGTATATTATTTTTTGACGTGATACACATGTATGGCCGTCGAGATAGCGGGGCGGGTCTCTCGACAAACCACGGTATAGGGAGGTAGGGTCTCTAGACAGACCGCTGTGTTGGTAGAGGTAGGGTTTCTTGACAGACGGGGGTGGGTTATGTTGTGATATCCTAACTTTAACTTCACATGTCACCCTACACGTATTCCGTCCTTGGAAAGCTTTGTTGCTAGGATACCATGAAGTTTAATCAAATTTTTAAGATATTCTACATACCACATGTTTTGATAATTACGGTATTTGATTATCACACTTGCGTATGATTAAATTAACATGTAAAAACAAATTGAATTATGTTACCTTTTCGTTTAATAAATATACCATGACCTTTACTTCATTTAAAGGTGTAATTAAATTCCATTACAAATTAAATCCACTTTTTACATGTATATACATTTATATTAAGTTTACTTTTTTACTTACACCACTTTGTATTGATAATATTTAGTAATTTTTTCAATAATGTTAAAATTTAACATAATTTCAAATAATTAAGGGGATGATTTATTTTAACCCCGGATACTTTATTTTAAAACTAATTATCCTGGGGAGACTTTTTTTAAAAATGAACTCCTGGGGGGGGTGACTTTATTTTAAGGAATACTTTATTTCGTGACATCGGCATGGTCTGTGCACTCAAGATGTTTCTGTATAGAAGGAACATCTGTATAGAAAACACAAATCGCCCACTCCCAATTAAACACTGTTCTAAGGCCCATTTTTAGCAATTACGTGTGTAACATTGTGTTAAATTGTGTTACATTGTGTTACATTGTGTTACATTGTGTTAAATTGTGTTAAATTGTGTTAAATTGTGTTAAATTGTGTTAAATTGTGTCACATTGTGTTACATTGTGTTACATTGTGTTAAATTGTGTTAAATTGTGTCACATTGTTACATTGTGTTACATTGTGTTAAATTGTGTTAAATTGTGTCACATTGTGTTACATTGTGTTACATTGTGTTAAATTGTGTTAAATTGTGTTAAATTGTGTTAAATTGTGTCACATTGTGTTACATTGTGTTACATTGTGTTAAATTGTGTTAAATTGTGTCACATTGTGTTACATTGTGTTACATTGTGTTACATTGTGTTACATTGTGTTACATTGTGTTAAATTGTGTTAAATTGTGTCAAATTGTGTTACATTGTGTCACATTGTGTTACATTGTGTTACATTGTGTTACATTGTGTTCAAAAACATAGGTCCCCACATCCATGAAATTTAATGAAGATCAGCGTTTAAACAGAAATTCATTTTATGGATGAAGTAAATGTATCTTTGGCATGACCTTGGTGAATGTAGATCGTTTAGCCTGTTAAATGTTTTCACATTGCCAACATTAAACATCTGCACGTTTTCGCCA
This sequence comes from Ampullaceana balthica, assembly GCA_944989445.1. Lineage (NCBI taxonomy): Eukaryota > Metazoa > Mollusca > Gastropoda > Lymnaeidae > Ampullaceana > Ampullaceana balthica. Next base: position 175,850 of record CALYLW010000992.1, read on the forward strand.
CTATATAATGGATCATAATGCCTCTCTCACGAGGAACCGATTGTATTAGTCTAAATGGAACTAAATACATAGGTTCGTGCGTGGTCTGTATAACAACTAACTTTATGCGCCGTTCTGTAGACACTAATGGCCACCCTGTACCTATCAGACAAAACACACAGCCTCCACGCTCATTTCCTCTGATCGCATGATCAAACAAACAGCCTCCACTCTCATTCCCTCTGATCGCATGGTCAAACAATGTTATGAAAACAAACCCGGCTGGGTACACACAAAGTGTAACAAAGAGAGCGGGTAATAAGGGATGTGGAATTGTATTTTCATTACCTATCCATGTTTCATTTCATATCCATGTTTCACTTCCTATCCATGTTTATTCGATGTTTTAATGAGTGTGTCATTTTCGCTTTTAGTTTTATGTTATTTCTTATTTGTTGATCATTTTAAAATTTCTTTTTTTTCTAAACTGAAGAATAGATGTGGGATTTCAATAATCTGTAAATACGTGGCCGAGTGGTGACAAGACAGTACAAATACAGTTTGGACGGAAGTAATCATTGAAAACAACATGTATTTTGAGTTTGTTGTTCCCTAAATTTAATTAAATAAATAAAAATAATTATCAATAACTACCAAACAAGACAGTTCATTTAATTATTGAAATGTTTTTTATTTTTTCAAGCTAAACAAATATTGTTTTTTTTAAAAACTACAATTTGTTTAGAAGACAGACAATTGGTTCTGCCACCAGTTAAAGAGCACACGACAAAATAGCGCCAACATAAGAGCGCCTTAATTTTATGTTGAATATTTGAGAAATAAGAGTGAAAAATTATGATTGCAATTTTCTTTCCTTAAAAAGATATAATAAATTTGAGATAGATAGACACCATCACCAAAACATTGCAAAAAAAAAGAATTACAGATTACAAATTAACTGAAGTAGCGTTATGCAAAACATATTATTTTAACAATGAAAAAAAAATGAAAAAAATCAACAAAAAAAAATTACATTCTATTCTCAAATAATTTATTTAAAATAAAAACTTTAAAAAGGAGACGTTTAAAAATGAGGCGAATTTAAGGCTATAAAATATTTCTTTTTAATTAATATATATATATAAGTATTGGAACTTTTGTCTTCCATCTTCGTCAAATTTTCTAGTCATCTCTACGGGTAACAAGTAACAGTTACATCAATCCTGTATCTGGGTGAAGCCTCATACGTATTATCAGCTCCACAATTCCAAGATCCGTTGTGACGGGGGACAACGAAATAAAAAAACAATCTCTGTTTCATTGCCCGGACGCTATCTAACATTGTCCCTACTTCCATCCAATCTGGGTAGTACCACTTGTGTGTAAGACCATTTGGATAACTGTAAGAAAGCAATAATCACACAGTTAGTCTCAATTGTATGTAAGACCATTTGGATAACTGTAAGAGAGCAATAATCACACAGTTAGTCTCACTTGTATGTAAGACCATTTGGATAAATGTAAGAAAGCAATAATCACACAGTTAGTCTCACTTGTATGTAAGACCATTTGGATAAATGTAAGAAAGCAATAATCACACAGTTAGTCTCACTTGTATGTAAGACCATTTTGATAAATGTAAGAAAGCAAAAATCACACAGTTAGTCTCACTTGTATATAAGACCATTTGGATAAATGTAAGAAAGCAATAACCACACAGTTAGTCTCACTTGTATGTAAGACCATTTGGATAACTGTAAGAAAGCAATAATCACACAGTTAGTCTCACCTGTATGTAAGACCATTTGGAGCACTGTATGAAAGCAATAATCACTCAGTTAGTCTCACTTGTATGTAAGACCATTTGGAGTACTCTAAGAAAGTAATAATCTCACAGTTAGTCTCACACATTGCACACCAAACTTTTCTTGCGGGCATCATGCAGGATTTAAAACACAAATCTAAGCAATTTTTTTTTAAATTTTAACAAATAATTAAAAAAAATTGTGAACATCTTGTTTCTCAGAAATTTATAATAACACCTTAAATACCTTTGGAAATATTGACTGGTAGACAATTTTTAAGATACAATTGTATTTAAGAATATCTTCTTTGGGTCATTTAATTGTTATTCAAATATTTGTAAACAATGATATATATATTTATTTGACAGAAATTCATAATACAAACTCCTTTTCAAAATACTTAATTAATCTTTAATTAACCAAATAATAAACTTTTTTAGCTGTTTAATAACATTATTTTGTATATTCCATGATATTTCATACTAAAATTACTAAACCCAGGGCCTATGTTAGGCGGCCATTTTTGTTGTTTACATAAATAAAGCATAAATAAACCTTCAAATTAACTTAGATTACTAGCTGTAGAATTCATAAAGTTATACATTTATAAATTCAAACTTAAATTTAATTGAACTTAGTTAAATTAAAACAAATAAACACCCCTTTAACAAAATAGTATAATAATAATAATATCTTAAGTCTTAAGCCTTCCCCTCTTAAACCTAGCCTAACCCCAAAATGGGAATTTTAATCTTAATCTTAGGCTTAGTAATAACCACAATACTTCTAAGGGCATTAACATCAACCAGCACACATCCGAAAAATCAGAGTAATATATCAATAATTACAAACCACCACAACACAAAGCACACTGACTACACCTCTATCTTAAGCACAATAAAGGAAATTACCTTCAAACAATGGAAATATAAAATATGGAGATATAGGCTAAAGAACTTCATTTTAATTTTGCTCCTCTCCGGGGACATAGAACTTAACCCAGGCACCGTATCACCTAAATGTCAAATTTGTATTAAGTCAATTAAGACATGCACTAGCAAACAAGGAGCCATCCAGTGTGACACCTGCAATGAATAGTACCACACAGTATGCCTGCATACCAACACGCCAAAGCACATAGCAATAGGCCTAGGTAATAAATATGCATCTTGGCACTGCATACATTGTGGGTTGCCCCAAATAAGTTCAGATTTGTTTAACCACAGAGACCTGATCACCATAAACTTTTACAGTGTTTTGGCTAATCCTATTATAAATGACCCACTAGATAAAATGAAACCTGCAGGCAAACCCATAAAAATTACCATAAAAAATGTAATAACACTAATAATCAAAACACTATCAAGACACTAATAATTAATTTCCAAAGTATTAAAAATAAAATTCCAGATTTAGAGCTACTTATAAAAACTGAAGAGCCAGACATAATTGCTGGCTCTGAAACTTGGCTGAACCCCAACATATATCACCCAGAAATATTTAACAACAATTATTATATTTTTAGAAAAGATAGACCAGACAATTATGGAGGAGTGCTGCTTGCAATCAAATCAAATATCATAGCTGAAGAAATTACTACACAATCAAATTCTAATATAGAGTCTGTTTTTTGTAAAATAGTTACACCAAACTCAACACCACTTATTGTAGGGAGTATATATAGACCACCGAAAACCAACCTAGAATACATGAAACATCTTTGTAGTCAAATAAACTTCATTAAAGAAATTCATAAAAACTCTGCAATTTGGATTAGGGGGGGGGGACTTCAACCTTCGAGATATAAATTGTAAAAACTATACAACTGATAACCATCAAACAAATAAAGATATTAACGAACACTTTATAAACACTATAAACAACTTAAACCTAGAACAAATAGTAAAAAAAACAACAAGGAAAAACAAAACACTAGATTTATTCCTAACCAATAGACCAGGACTAGTGTTAGACTATAAAATAATTCCTGGACTGTCTGACCATGATATTGTTAGGGTCACCAATACAATAAAAACTAAAATTAATAAGATACCTAGAAGAAGAATATATCTTTGGAATAAATGTAATTACATAAAACTACACCAATCAGCGGCTAACTTTTAACAAAATTTCCTTTTTAAATTTAATACAAATAGCCCTGTAGAAGAAATTTGGAAAGATATAAAAACAAATCTAAAAACTATTATGGATGAGAATGTTCCAACAAAATTAACATCAAATAAAATTAACAAATGCTGGTTCAATTTCTTATCTTATCTTATCTGTTTACAAACGCTCCTTCTATACAGAAGATTATTGCGTCCTACGCTTATCTATGGTTTGTGTTTAGTCCTGCATTTTTATTAGAGATTTAAATGTTGATAAAGTGTTGGTTTTCCTGGATTCTTCAGGCAACCCATTCCACGCCCTAATTCCGGACGGGAAGAAGGAAAACTTGTATGTGTTTGTTCTTGCATACGGAATAAGAAAGGTGTTTTTATTTTAAATTTAAAAAGCTATGCAAACAAAAAAAGAACTTATTTAAGAAATTTAAGGCTACCAATTCAGAAAGGATACACAAAAAGTACTTAAAGATTAAACACTTGACACAAAAACTTAGTCGAAACCTCCAAAATGAATATATAAACAATTTAATTTCTAAAGATAACAATAAAAACGTATGGTCCTTTATCAAATCTAAAAAAATGGAACCTACAGGAATAGCCACACTAAAAGGCTCAAAAGATAAAACCTATAATGATAATGAGACTAAAGCTAATATCCTTAACACATACTTTGCATCATCATTCTCTGCCTCAGGCCACAAGGAAGTTTTAATAAATTTAAATAAAATGGAAGAAATAGTTAACATAACTGTAGACGAGATAGGTATACATTCACTCCTAAAAAACTTAAAAATAAACAAAGCCACTGGCCCAGATGAATTGCCTGCAAGTTTATTAAAAGAACTAAGCAATGAACTGTCCCCAATCCTTGTAGTTCTTTTTCAAGACTCTCTAAACCAGGGTAAAGTGCCCCAGGATTGGAAATTAGCTAACGTAACTCCACTCTTTAAGAAAGGTGATAAATCAGACCCTGGTAATTAGAGACCTGTATCACTTACTAGTATCACCTGTAAATTGCTAGAACACATAATATATAGTAACATAATTAGCCAGCTAGACAAATATAATGTCCTATGCCCACATCAACACGTCTTTAAAAAAAAAGATCATGTGAAACACAATTAATACGTTTAATAGATGAATTATCAAAAGGCTTAGACAATAATAATCAAATAGACACAATATTACTTGACTTCTCAAAAGCATTTGACAAAGTTCACCACCTTAGTTTACTAAAATAACTTAACTACTTTGGAATCTCAGGTCCCTTACATCACTGGATCCAAGACTTCCTTTTGGGCAGGGAGCAAACTGTAATAATTAATGGATCTAAATATGCACAAATAAAGGTTAACTCAGGAGTTACACAAGGAACTGTGCTAGGTCCCTTACTCTTTTTGATCTATCTAAATGATTTACCCAACAACATCTAAACAGGTACAAAAGTTAGGTTATTTGCTGATGATTGTATAATCTATAGAACAATTAAATCAGAGCAAGATAGCAAAATTTTACAAAAAGACTTAGATGAATTGATAAAATGGGAAACTAACTGGAGTATGTCTTTCCACCCAGAAAAGTGTCAACTGTTAAGAGTAACAAAGAAAAAAAAACAAATAAATTCAAAATATTACATTCATGGAAAAGAACTGACCCAAACTAAAGATGCAAAATACTTAGGAGTCTTAATAAATGAGAAACTATCATGGAATCCCCATGTCAATGAAGTTATTAAAAAATCAAACAAATCCTTAGGCTTTATAAAAAGAAACTTTAACAAATGTAATAGAGATATAAAACTAAAATGCTACCTCACTTTGGTGAGACCTGTACTAGAATATGCATCTTCTGTATGGGACCCATCCACCAAAGAAAACATTGATAAACTAGAACAAATTCAAAAAAGAGCTGCCAGATTCATTACTGGAGAATATTCAAAACTGACAAGAATAACACCATTAGTTAAATCATTAAACCATGAAACACTAGAGGATAGAAGAACCAAGAGCAAAGTAGTAATCATACATAAAGCAATTAATTCTAATTTAGAAATACAACACAAAGATGACTTAATACAACCCTCAGATAGACATACGGATAAAAACACCTTTCTTATTCCGTATGGAAGAACAAACACATACAAATTTTCATTCTTCCCGTCCGGAATTCGGGCGTGTAATGGGTTGCCTGAAGAATCCAGGACTAGACACAAACCATAGATAAGCGTAGGACGCAATAATCTTCTGTATAGAAGGAGCGTCTGTAAACAGATAAGATAAGACACACATTTCGAAGCATTAATAAATACTTGCATGTGATATTTTGGATTTACTTCATTAAAAACATATTAAGGATGTTAATTTTATATATATCAAAAACTTGGTGTACCAATAGATGAGTACACTAGTTTATTGACAACAGAGTAATGTCTAGGACATTGCTCACTGATAGATAAGTACAACTGATTTGAGTCATATCTCTATTCTAATAATGATTGTATACTATGTTTACATTTTATACTTTGAGAAAAACAGACACACAATCAAAGCTAACATTCTATGTATATTTTTTTTTAAAACGTGTATTTTGTCATACGTATTTGAATGAAGGTTTTATACTGATTTTTGATTTATTAATTTAAGAAACGTATTAAGAGTATTTCATTTATCAGTTTAGTGATCATTAATTATTATAATTTAATTATGATATTGAGATTAACTGTATGCATTTTTTTCTGTATAACAAATTGATTAAGTTATCATCCTTTCAACATTTTACATGTAGCCGAGGGCTGGTATAATACACATAATTTCAAATAAAACACAAGGTTGAGGATTATAGCTGCCAAAGTTTATTTGTGCTGATAATAGGCCTTGTCATAATATGGTGGAAATCTATTAATAAAACTATACGTGGCTTTTTTATGTACATATTTCATAAAAATGTAATTGAAGTTACGAGTCAATATGTAAATGTAGATATATTGAGAAGGAAGTATCTTTTCATCTCTTTGTTAATTCTTCGTTTACTTAAGACCGCGTTTTGGACTCGAAAAGTGAAAAACAGTTTCTTAATTTTATTATGCTTACAATATTTAGAACATAGTGATTCGACTTTATTACGCTGTAAAACATTGTTCCGCTAAAATGTAATCTAAAATAGAGCATTACTTATTGAGCTATGACGTTTTCCCGTCTTAGAAATGATTAACCCTATTCAGCAAACCGAACATTAAGAACGTTAGAAAAGGAAGAACTCTAAACGAATCAATCCCACCTCGCTTTCTTTTTAAGCCTTATAGTGCTTCTAAGTGCGATGCACATAGTTGGTGTGCAAACTAACACAAACTTATGAAAAATCAATGAAATTCGGAAAGAAACAAATATTTATTCCAATACTTTTTTAATGGGGGATATTTAAAGTTTGACACATGTGTTACAAACAGTTTTGAAATATTTTTTAATTAATGTATATACGCGTTCCATAGCCAGTTTTTTCATAAGCCGACCACCCCCCCCCCACACACACACTTTTGGAAGAGAAAAGTATTAAAAGTGTATAACCCGCTCGCAAGCCGACACCCAAAAATAATAGGATGGCTTAAACAAGATGTTACACATTTTTTGAAAACTAAAAACTAAATCGGTCATTATGATTGTTTAATTGTACTGTCTATCGTTGTATTTGTGCTTTTTGTTATGCAAGAGTTACCGGTATTTAACAAAACATTCTTTTGTAACCAGTGACGAAGCGCTTACATGAAAATTCATTGTTGAGAACACAATGTGTAAAACAATGTATTAAGTCATTCACAAAAATAATAGAAATTAAATAATTAAGTGCAGATGTTTAATAATTATAGCATCTGGTAGAGCAGTCGAATCTTATAGAGTGTAGAAAAGGCCATTGATAATGTACAATAACAAACACCGATATTCAATAAACATGCAGAAATACGGTAATTACCCGCTCATAAGCCGACCCCCCCAACTTTTCCCCCTAGATTTTGCCCCAAAAAGGTCGGCATGCGAACAAGTATATACGATATATGCTTTTTTTCTTAAATGTAATTACATTTTTTTCAAGGTGCCTTAAATTAAATTCTTAATTTTTAAATTGACCCTTTCCTTAGGTTTTGTTTTATAGAAGTATATAAAAAAAATTTATTTTGACATATTTGACATCAATAACTTTCAAAATAACAAATAAAAGTTCAACATATTTTTTTAAAAATACGTTATTGAAAAGTTTAATATTTTATTTAAACAAGCATATTTTCAAACTTTAAAGACATTTTATTTTTCTCTAAATAATCAAATTCTGTAGAGTTAATTTATTCTTATATCATGAACATCTAAATAAGTTAAATTAATTATATATTTTTTTTACTAAGATCTTGCATTAATCTGCTGTATCATATTTATTTCAAACGATTCAGAAAATTTAAATTCATCTGCTTTATCGAACGATTTCAATTCAACTATATATGTGCACGTTATGTACATTTTTTCTTTGTTAAAGAACATTCACTTTGATTTTTTTATTATCATAATCATGATTTTTGATTGATGAAAAAGAAGACATTGATAAGATAGCGCTAATGTTAGAGGTGGTACTTATGAAAAAAAAGTCTATGTTTGAAGAGCATTACATTTCTAATAACATAGAGAAATTAATTAAACATATGAATACAAAAATAGTTCAACGATGATAACTTATTTCATACCTAACCTATCATATATTATATGTTGCAGACCTTCTTTCTGTACAGAAATGAATTGCATTCTACGCTTATCTATGGTTTATGATTAGTCTTGCATTCTTAGAAACTGAGCTGATGTGATATCACAAAATTTTGGGTGGCGTTTACGTTTGCTGATGAAGGTATAGTTCCTTATTACAAAACGGAACAAATTGAGACAAATAAATTGGGATAAGCAGTATTGTCTTTAAAATCCTAATTTGATGACATATGACAGAAGTGTCACATAGAAAATCACATATGGATGGGGAAAACTCAATATAAAAAGGAAAATGCAAAATTGAGAATAAGAAGATGATTATATGTTACTGAGAGACAACTCCAATGAAGGTTTGACTGAGATTTGAGTTGTTGCCTTGGGAAGTGTCTTACAAAAAATGATCTTCCTTTCGTTGCCTTTTTTGTTGTTTTTTTTGTTTCATAGTAGCGGTATAAAAGGTTTCAATCTTTAAAACATGTGGGTAGTTAAGTGACATTTATTAAGTACTGTATAAATTTTCAAGCATTTTTTTATTTTAAAACAAGTGTGATATAATTGATATGCACAATTAACACTATGCGCCACTATTTTGATCTTATATACGGATACTTTAAATTCTGCGGGTAACATATATTTCATTACAAATATTTTAATTAGCTGAATGGTTAAACCTGAAACAAGTTTTTTAAAAATATATATATATATATATGCAGCTGTTTATTTTCATGATAAACATATTTCGTTGTTTTTTTTTAAACATTTCTAAAACTTTTTTTTCATAACTCAATTTGTTAAAACATAATTAAAACGTACACTCGGGAGGCAGCAATACTTTTAACCTTATTATGAAACATTAAGCAATACCTTTTACATACAGAAAGTGTAATATTTTTTTCTTAATTTTTTTTAAAATATAGCCTATTACAATTGGTTTTTAAATAAAAATCTGATACTATATATTTTGTTGTAATGTCACACTATAAACCGTATACACTCGTTATATACCCCGTTCGTTCATAAGCCGCCACCCCCCACACTTTTTGAAGAGAAAAGTATTAAAAGTGTACAACCCACTCACAAGCCAACCCCTAAAAATAATAGGATAGCTTAAACAAAATGATAAACATTTTTTTTAAACTACAAGCTAAATCGGTCATTATGATTGTTTACGTTGTACTACCTATCTTTGTCTTTGTGCTCTTTGTTAGTCAAGAGTTACCGATATTTATTTTAAAAATATATTTGGTAAACAGGGACGAAAGCGCGTACATTAATTAAAATTCGTTGTTGAAAACAAAATTTGTAAAACAATTTAAAAAAGCGTTCACAATATTAAATAAAAATGATTAGATAAGGTAAGTGCAGATGTTCGATAATATATTATAGTTTCTGGTAGAGTGGTCGAATTTTGTAGAATTTAGAAAAGTACATTGATGATCTACAATAACAACACCAATATACAATATCCATGCAGAAATACGTTAATGGTCCATTCGTAAGCCGACCCCCCCCCCTACTATTTTCCTCTAGATTTTGTCCAAAAAAGGTCTGTTTTTTTAAAAATGTAAATTTTCAAAATGAGAGATCCAGAGAAGAGAATAGGAGATAGCATGAACGTCATATTATTATAAAACTTCAAAACAATGGAAATATTAGAGAACGAGGAAACTTTCTTGTAGCGTAAAAAAATTCATGGAAAAAAAATTAGGATGTCGACAGTTTTGTTTAAGTTCTGAAATATGTCTCATGTTTGCAAAGTATCTAGAGCCCAATATTTCATTCATTCTTTTAGAAATTTTACTTGAGTATGTCAATATATCAGTGTTAAAAAATTAATTTCTAAAAATCAGTTTTAATTTTTTTTAAAATGTTTAATGTATACTTTTTATCTAAAATTTAAAAAAAGCATATAAAACTTAGACCATTGTGTAGAAAAGAAAAAAAAGTAATATACTTTTCTGATAGTCAAATAACTTTTTTAATTTCAACGTGTATTGTAAGGTAAAACAGGTAATAATTTTAATGCAAATATTATATAAAGTTTGTTTCAAAAAGCAAGGTACTTGCAAATATTTTAAAATGAAGCTCAAGTTATTAAAATAAGTAAAATGATAAACACATGTCTTTCATTAAGAATGTAATAGAATATTTACCAGTCCATGAACCAAATAAACTTAATAAAATATATTAAAAATATATTACTATAAAGAAAATATAGTGTAATCGCATTTATATCCCCAAAATATAAAATTAATTAACAGACTATGCTAAGTAGTTTAATGAAAACATAGTTTCCATAAACAAAAATGTGAAACAATCATAAATAATTTGAACAATTCCAATTTTCTTTTTCAATGTGAATTTAGTTAGGAAAAGAAAATACTTAATAATAAGAAGAAAACAAACGGTTTGAAAAAAAATACATCAATAAATAAAAACTACCAATAATTTTAATAATACATAAGGCAACTAAATGAACCTTTAAAATACAAATACGAAAAATATTTAATACAACCCTCAAATTTTGTTCGTTCGTCCGTCGATACGACGCGGACCACTCTAATCATCCGAGGGTTGTCTGTGCGTGCGCAGATGGCTGATTAGGCCGATCCTTGCACGAAAGGTTCGGGAACAGAAGGGACAAGGGACGAGTGCGACATCTCCTGGAGGGTTGACAGCATGGGTCCTTTCGGGCTTGCCTCTTCTTTTCTGCGGCGGTGATCCGGTTTGCCTCGCATGACCCGGCACCTTCGTGGATGGAAGAGCGCCAGGTGGATCGGTCCATTGCAGCTCGTTCCCAAGTGTCTGGATTGATGGCAAACGCTTTCATTGAGGCTTTTAGTGTGTCTTTGAAGCGTTTCTTTTGCCCACCGTGGGACCGCTGGCCATACTAGAGCTCACCATAGAAGATTCTCTTTGGCAGTCTCTCGTCTGGCATTCGGACAACGTGCCCTGCCCATCAAAGCTGGGTCTGCATCAGGAGGGTGAAGATGCTGGGGAGACCTGCCCTGGTCAGTACCACTGTGTCTGGAATTTGTTCTGCCACTTTATGCCGAGAATCTTCCTGAGGCTTGTCATATGAAAGTGGTTAAGCTTTCTTGCATGGCGCTGATAAACAGTCCAAGTTTCACAAGCATATATTTTACTGCACCCGTCTCCATCACCAGCCGTCTCGACTTAGTCAAATAGACCTATGGGAAAAACACACTTTTCTTTATCTGTATATCAAACGCAAACGCATACAAAACGCCTTTCTATTGTCTGTAATTCAGGTGTATAATGGTTTTCCTGATCAACCAAGGGAAACAAACATTTTATAACCATTTTAAACTCTAAAAAAATGCAGACTAGATATTCACCATGCATAAGCGTAGGAAACAATTCTATCTATATAGAATGAGCTTCTATAATAAATAACAAATTATAGGAAATGATAAAATCATAACAATAAAACTTGTTAGTTATTTAAAAGTGATGAATTATATATATATACACATATTCATTGATGTAGAAATGGTCGCCTTATCGACAAAGACATATCCGATCAAAGATAAAGAAAGACACAACCAGTCTACACCATTCTACACTATTCGGTGGACAGAGCGGAGGAACCACTAGTTGGTCAATGGTCACAAAGGCGAATCTCAGCAAAGCGTTGTGGAACTCTAAGGGCTTGAAAAGAAACACAGGATATCATGGCCATCCACTGCACCCGTCTCCATCACCAGCCCTCTCGACTTAGTCCTGCCGCTGGATAAGATGTCCTCGGGTGAGAGAGTGAGATTGACGAAATGCGCAACTCCTCGCTTAAATCGAAGTCACCGCGCAAGTCACTTTTGTCATCCATCCCATAATCAAAATCAGGTCCGCTGGTCAGAGCGCGTTGTCCGAATGCCAGACGAGAAACTGTCAAAGAGAATCTTCTATGGTGAGCTCCAGTATGGCCAGCGGTCCCACGGTGGGCAAAAGAAACGCCTCAAAGACACACTAAAATTAACAGAGCGAGTGGCGTTTCTCGCCTTAAAATATTATGTGACATGACGTCATTGTTTGAGGTTATACTAATTTGAGGGAAGGGAACAATGTGATTTAATTTTTTTTTGTAATGTTGATGACCCAATTTATGTGTCTTAATAAGTATTATGTGCGCGAATGTGTTCGTGTGTGTTTGTGTGTGTGTGTGCGCATGTTAGTGTTTTTGTATTTGTTATGAACTACATGTTATGAAACGGCTAATTTTTATGACCATTTTCTCATGGCTTTAACAAGCCAATGTTAGATAGCTCTTTAATAGTTAACTCGTTTGTTGAGGACGATTTCTTTCATATAATTATACAAAATAAAAAAAAATTATTTAAAAAATTGAAAATATCAGAGCAGGTTTTCTAAGAAGAAATTGGATTATGTATAATTTTAGTATGTACTGTGTTAAGATTAAGGATAATGGTAGCACATTTAGTTTTATATAGATAGAAATCTTTGTGAACTTTTGAAGAGCTCTTTTTATTGGTAATGACAGGCATCAATAGCATCATCCAAATGTGGGTGGAACTAACGCTATCTTAGCAACTGTTAACATTCTTTTAAGCATAAATGTGGGTGAACTTTTAGATTAAATTTTAAGTTAAATCCTTGCAAAATAGGTATAGGAGAATATGAAAAATGATTTTGATACAATATTTTTACGGGCTTATAACAACATTAATTTGCATAAAATTCAATTTATAAATAGAAAAATGCACATGGGACCGCATTAGATGCATATGGCAAGTTATTAGTGATAGAAGCAATGGTGACTGTTTGTTAATTTAAGATTTATTTACCTTAGGTGCGAAAATAATACAGCTGCTTATTTTGGATTTATTGCTCTATAAATGCCCTCAAGTACAGGATGTATTGAAGCAACGATCGGGGATATTAAAGAATAAAATTGAATATGTATAGGAGTTATATGCACTGGAGTAATCGTGAGGCTAGTAAGCGGAATAGTTATATTTTTTATTATAATGAGGGGCAACTTTGACAACTATTTGAAAGGTACTTTTCATTGGTAGGGGCATGATTTAATTCTATTCCCCCCTCCCCTAGGCTATGGCGGATTAAGGGGGGGGGGCTGAACGGGCTGAAGCCTAGGCACCCCGATGATTTAGGGGCCCCCGAATTTGCATATTTTATAATAAAGGAGGACAAATGTTTACATGAATCCCTAAAAATATTATAAATTAAATAAATTATTAAAATCTTATTTATTAATCTGATCGCTATTCGGACCCGATAGCTTCAGTTTAGAAAAACTAGATCTGATTGGCTCAATAAGTCAAATATTAATGAATACTATTTATATATTTAAATGTGTAAAGTTAAACATGATCGTGTTGTCTTGTGGCAGCGTTTTGGGTTCAAGCGCAAGCGATAACGGGTTCAAATCCCAACGAAGACGTATAATTTTTATTTTCATTTGTCTTTTTTTAAAAATTATCTTTTTAGACTCAATTTTAGTTTCCCGGCAAACATTTATTTCTTTGTGTTCAGTTTTTTGATGAATCTGATCCCGGAGTACAGACAAACTAGGAGCAAGGAACCAATGGACTATTTAGATACAAGATACAATACAGACTTATAGTTATAAAAGCTGCTAGCAGTAATTTTTTTTTAAGGGACGCTAGCTGGATAGGGCCCCAGTTTGAATTGCAGCCAGGGGTCTCGCGACGTCTTAATCCGCCCCTGCCCCTAGGCATCAATATTAACAAAAAAATAATTTCTCGCTCAATAAAAGCATATCCGATTTGTCCTGAACTAATGTCATGTTTAAACTGAAAAATAGTGGATGTTGTGGAGAGCGTTTTCCTTGAACCAAAGAAACCATATGAAAAGCTATGTAAGGGAATACTACTTATTAATCCTACCCTTTATTATTTGGTTTATTTATAGAACAATGCAGTGACACGGCAAACACTTCGATTATAGCTGTACATTTGTCTAAAGTGTAAATATATTTATTGTAAAGAAATATCACGAGTATTACTACTGATATACACGATCTAGTGTTTGTAGAGAGACGAAGACATACATTTTATACAACGAGATTGAAGTGTTCGTCTAAATTCTGATTGAAAAGTGTAACTTTATTCATCCTGATCTCAAATCCGCAGCATGCTTATTTAATCTTATATATAAAGGTTTCACAATATAATATCATTTTATAGCTTAAAAAGCTACTATGAAACATAATAAGATCCAAAATAAATACAAAGAAAAAAATCCATTTATTTTATGTACACAAGTATCTGCCAATGTGTGCTTCGTCACTACATGAAGGAAAGATCACGGACATTCATGTAATATGAGTTATATAATTTTTAATGAGAGGATCAATCTCTCAGCATTGTGTTTTTAAATTGTGGTTTTTATGTTGTTTATGTAAAAAGAAAATGACCCCTTCGCATTAGAGTTATGAAACTGAAACGGGCCTTTGTTATTTTGGTACAAAAATTAGATAAAAGAGTGCATTATTAAAGCAGAAGCACAAAAATAGATAGGCTTGAATAAAAATTATCATGTTTACTATTTTCTCGATTATAAATTTCGTTTTGTTTATGAATAAATGTTTTGTTGTCTCGCTATCAAAATTTTGTGATGCATTTATACATTTTTTTGGAATATAAGACCCAAAAATAAAATATAGTTATTTTTATTGTGCTTACCCCGTAGCAGAGCACGGGCATTGTGCTTGTATAATAATATTTATTTTAAGTCCATGATAAAAATGTTAACTGCTGTCATTTATATTGTTTTTAACTACATTAATCAAAGTTTGAATGTTGTTTTGTCGTAGCACTTTTTGTGTGTTTTGTAATGATCAGCTGTAGACGTCTATCAGAACTCTCGTGTATGCTTAATATCCTAGTGGTATGATGTTTCATAATTTTTTTAAGCTTCTTTGCAAAAGAATATGACAGAAATAATGAATTTTTCGGGGTTTTTTTTCATTCTTTTTTCTCACTAAGAAGATATTTATATTTTTTAAGTCTCAAAATTTTCATTATTTTTGTCTAAGAATAATCTTCAAATTAATTGTTTTCTTATTCTTAAAAATAAAAAAAATAATATTACTCGTTGTTCCGTCTTTTTAAATGTTTTATTAAACATTTTTTAATGGGGTTACTAGTTGTTTTTTCTATTTTAAACGCTTATGATATTATTAACTGATTTTATGTTTTGGGCGCGTGGCGGATATAATACGCTTTGATGTGGTTGTAGGGCGAGGACGGCGCTCATTATCAGTAGATACGCCATTTCGGTATGTTTATACCGTCTCTCTCTTTCTCTCTCTCTCTTTCTCTCTCTCTCTCTCTCTCTCTCTCTCTCTCTCTCTCTCTCTCTCTATCTCTCTTTCTCTCTCTCTCTCTTTCTCTCTCTCTTTCGCTCTCTCTCTCTCTTTCTCTCTATCTCTCTCTCTCTTACATCTTGTTAAACGAGATTCAATCACATCAAATTTAGTTAAAATATACCCATACTAGCTTAAATAGCTTACTTGTTTATTTACTTAGATATACTTATTTAAATATTTAGCTAAAAACAATTCCATTAAAAATTACAATTAATTAAATTTTAATTTTTAAATCACTAACATGGTACGAGATGTTGTCATTTTTATTGGCCCACCCTGTATATCTTGTGTTTTAAATAATTTTAAAAAAAAATAATTTTCATGTGGTTAGGAATTGTTTTCTCTTTTAAAATTATTTTTTAAGGTCAGTAACTGTTGCATTTATTATAGCACTCTACCTTCAGTACTTTACAATATATACATATATACATAAAGATAAATATATTTATCCAAGACCAGGCATGCAGCTAAAACGGTTGATTGAGCAATATCTGGAACTGTATGCCACAGTCTCCAGCACCACTCTAGATGACATCCCTGTTATGTCACTCATGGAAGAACTTGATGTCGTGCCCACAACTCGATTGGCTGTCTAGCTTGTGGAAAAGCCCCTGGGAATGATGGCATGCCAAGAGAAGCTCTAAAGAATGGAAAGCCAGGTCTACTCAAGCCATTGCATGAGCTTATGTCCCTCTGCTGGGAACAGGGCTACATCACCCATGACCTAAAGGATGCAAATATAGCGACACTATAAAAGAACCAGGGCGATAAAATTGACTACAATAACTATTGCGCCATTTCACTCTATAGTATTGTAGGAATGGCCTTTGCTCGTGTCATTCTAACACGATTACAGAGTTAAGCCTACCGAGTTTATCCAGAATCTCAGTGTGGTTTCCAGGCTGGTCGGTCAACCATAGACATGGTGTTCTCCACACGGCAGCTCCAGGAAAAATTCAGATAGCAGCAGATGCCACTATACATCGCCTTTGTAGATTTTACGAAAGCTTTTGATTTAGTCAGTCGCAGTGGGCTATTTCAAATCATGAAAAAAATTGGCTGTCCTCCACACCCCCTTGCCATCATGAGACAGTTCCATGAAAGTATGCAGGGCACAGTGCAGCTCGATGGAGCTACGTCAGAGGCCTATCCAGTCAGCAGAGGAGTTAAACAAGGTTGTGTGTTCGCATTAACACTTTTCGCAATATTCTTTTCTTTATTGCTTCGATACGCATTCAAGTATAGCAGTAATGGAATCTGGTCACACTCCAGAGCTGATGTAGGACTTTTCAACACTGTCCGCCTCCAAGCTAAGACCAAAATGACAGATGTCCTAATTCACGTGCTCATTTTTGCGGACGATGCGGCAGTCATAGCACAAACAGAAACTGGTTTGCAACATCTCGTATCAAGCTTCTCCAACGCCTGTAAAGAATTTGATCTGCAAATTAGCTTGAAAAAGATAAACATCATGGCCCAGGACACATGTTCTCCTCCTACCTTCAATATCGACAATGAAAACGTTGAGGTTGTGGACAGATTCACCTACTTGGGGGTCCAAAGTCTCCAACTCACTGTCCATTGAGGACGAAATAAAAAGTAGCATTGGCAAGGCAGCTTCCACAATGGCGAAACTAAATAAGTGGGTTTGTCAAAACATCAAGCTAACGGAGAAAACAAAACTGTGTGTCCCTCGAGCCTGCGTTATCAGTACGCTTCTATATGCAGGCGAGACGTAGATCACTTATTCATCCTATGAGCGCAAGCTTAAAAGCTTCCACTTGAGGTGACTGCGTCGCATCCTTGGCATTAAATGGCAGGACAAAGAGCCAAATATTAAGGTCCTGATACGTGCAAATATCCAAAGCATGCTCTCAATCCTTAGTTAAAGAAGCCTAAGATGGCTAAGACTTGTAAACATAATGATCCCGTGTCGTATCCCCAAGGAACTTCTATATGAAGAACTGGCATTGTGAAAGATGAAGACAGGTCACACACGTCTCCAATTTAAAGATGTTTGCCAGAGAAACATGAAAGCAGCCAGAATAAATACAATGACTGGGAATGCAAAGCAGAAGACAAATCTACCTGGTGCACAGTTGTCAAAGAGGGCGTCATAGCAGCCGATGAACGAAGGATGGAGATGGCTACAGACAGAAGAGCTTGGAGAAAGGACAAAACATTGGGAAGCACAGAACTCGTGTGCAAAAGCCGTGGAAAGACGGTCACTCAATGATATGACTGCTCAGCCACACGAGGAAATGCAACCCACCAAACGGTGATGCACCATCGTCTCTCGAGACGGAAGGATGCCGATATATAAAGTTCCAACTTACATCGAAATTCGGGGTACGACGTTGCTTTAGAACGGATCAATCTCGTAAAGATGGCCCGTTGTAATGTACTCTAAGAAACATAATTTATCAGAACCGCAGCTGCCTAACTGCAGCGACGAGTTTTTAAATTGAAAAATGTCTGGTCTGAACATTATATTAAAAAAGTATATAGAACATATTTGAATATATAATCTGTAATATTCAAGTATTTTTTCAAAATTTCATAATTACACATTCTTGCATCAGTAAAGGTAACACTGAATCTTTTATTTAATTTTATTAAAAGAGGGAAATATATTGAGATTTTAATCTAATTACTTTTGAGTAAAATGCCACTTTAAAACTTTTCGGGCTTAAAAAAGTATTTAATAATGATTGACTTTAATTTTTAAATTTACAAAATTTACCCAAATGACACTTCAATTTTGGAAACGTTCAAAAGTTAGTGGAATTAAAAAAAAATTAAAAAAAAATAATTCGTGTTTAAAGTATGACAGTAAAGATTTAAAATTTAAACAAAGTTATTGAATTAATTTATAAACATTTTGTTGAAGGCTGGTCTGAAATATTTTGGGAACATTTTCCTTTTCTAAATTGTTGTCACGTGTCATTAAAGAGCGCACGATAAAGAGCGACAACCAAGGAGGAAAACATAAGAGTGCTATACCTAGTTGGTAGTCTATCTTGAAACATTAGCATCTATTACAACAATCGCCTCCAATCTTCATCTAACTGTATTGTTTTGTGCAATTTTACTGGTTACCGTCAGGAAATTAATTATTAAGTAACACTAAGCCTTGGAGTCACTTGGTTGGTGCGAGGGGTGCTAAACACACAGGGTGACACCACGACAAAGGGTGTCACAAAAATGTAAAATTATGTATGCCTCCGTTATTTAGTACTGAAAGACTCGGAGGAGATCTATGGGCTAAGTCGTAAGGGGATGGCAACATGAGCTACCGCCCCGGTTGACATCAACCGTAGTGACACCTCTGTAAGGTATAATGGTACTTTAACTTGTGGTTTAAATGTTGACTACAATAGTTTCTGAGTAAATTTCTTTTGAAATTATATTATTTTCTTTTGTTTGAAATTAAGTAAAACTATTCGTCTGTCCATGTATGTGCTTTTAAAATATATGTTATTATTTAAAATTTATAGAACTCCATTGATTGGAAATAAAATCCTCACAGAAAATTATATAAATCATTTAATTTCTTCAATCTGATTCTTCAATTTAATATAATTAAGTACTTTTCTTTTTACACAAGTTGTATCCCTCCTAGAAGGGATCAAATACATGAAGTAAACTACTACACTTATGAACAACAAAACGTAAGGGATGCTGCGGATTAAGTATCATCATTCAAAATGAAAGGTCATTTAAAGATTGTGATGAATTATTTATAAATATGAATTTAGATGTAAATGTAATAATAGTGTCCTTTTTATTTGGACTATAGAAATATTTGATTTATTATGTAAATATCAAGCTGAAACAACGTGACCCTCTATACCAAGGTCAGGATATTCAACACCACAGTAAAGCATTTCTTGATATATGGAGCAGAAACATGGCGAACAATAGCAGCCGACTTAAAAAAGCTTCAAACATATATAAACAAATGTCTCCGAACAATTCTGCGAATCTGCTGTCTCAATGTCATCACCGACGAAGACCTCTGGCAACGCACACAATAAGAGCTAGTGGAAGAGCTAACACGCCAGCTCAGATAGAGATGGATTTTCCATACCCTTAGAAAGCCTACATCAAACATTGTGAGACAAGCCCTCTCTTGGAACCCCCAGAACAAGAGGAAAATGACCTGAAGAGGGGAACTGGAGACTCCAACAGAAAAAGTGCCCTGCAAATTTAAATTTCTATTGAACAGGGCCTGGGAATGTATATTTCTATTGAATAGGTCCCTGGAAATTTAAATTTTTATTAAACAGGGACTGCGAGCCTCTTATAACACTAATACATTTCTTTATTGATTGTTCTTGATTGCATACTCCTCAAAGACGTACACTATTGGTGAATAACTAATTTTACCAGTTGTAATTGAGTAAATATGTACAATGTTGCTCCACCCAGCTTTCAACGTTATTTAATAAGTCCAATGAGTACAAAGAAAGATTTACGAAATGGCTCTATGCTTAGATAATTCATTAAGTGAATACTCAAACGCATATAATTTACATACAGCTTGACTTAAGACTAGTCCACTTTACCATGAAACAAAGCCTTATGAAGATTTTTAAAAGAGGAAATATTTCGCCAAGAATTATTTGCTAAATGTTTGGAAACAGATACAAACGGTGAAACGTTATTTAATGAATTAAAACTATTTTTTTCGAGGTTAAGGCTATACTCTTTACTAATATCATTTCTGTTGCTACTCGTGGTGCCCCGACAGTGGTAGGAGGATACCAAGGCTTTCTGGCATACACAAAATAATCTGTACCGAATGTATTTTCAGTACATTTTGTCATTTATCAACATCAAATAGTCGCAAAATATCATAGAGAACGTTTGCATGGATCACTCTAGTATGTCATTACAGCAGTTAATAAAATCAACGGGAATGCCTTCAATGAGGGATTATTTGCTAAACTTTGTTTGGAAAATTACGAAGACTATAATCGTTTACTAACACAGAAGTACGTTGGTTATCTAAAATTGCAAGTTTAAATTTTATGCTCTGTTTGATTCATTGTAGGAATTCCTGGAAATCAAAGACAATGATTTGCGACAAACTGTAATGATGTTTTTTTCAAAAATGCCATAGCCTATATTACTGATTTATTTGTTAAGTTTTACGAAACTAATTTGAATTATGGGGTGTCAAATTAAAATGAATCTTTACTAGAAGCGTAGCGTTTGTTACAAAGTGTTTCTGTATAAACAAAACTTAGGAAGAGGTGAATGTTCTCAGTTGTAAAATCTTTTGAAATCGCAAAATAGATATGCTGGCTTACTGTCAATAGCAAAACTTAACGACTATTCATGTCCATCTGAACCAAAGATTTGAAAAAACTTTTAACTTGGATATTTCCGACTATTGAACCCTTTTGCGGTTGGACAAACTAAGATACCAAACAGAGATGAATAAATTCGAATACAGGAACAGTTTATTGAATTATCCACCAATGAGAAACTCAAACCAAAGTTTGAACAAGTATATCACATATTCTGGTTACAAAAACGAATCCCAATTTTATATCCTGCATTATGAGTTAGTGTAAAGAACGTGTGGACTGCTTTACTGTCTTCCTATTAGGTAGGACAATGATTCAGTGATGTTGTGAAACCTACTAGAAATGATGGCTCTAAAATTCAAGGAACTATTTTAAATTATGGTATTGTCCTAAAGATTTGACGCAGTCGCTAATTATACCATTACCCCAGAAAGGCAATACCAAATAATACCAGAACAATGCTAAAATTTATCATCAGCAGGTTATAGCCAATATCCCAGGAGTTACTGGCAGAAGAATAGGCAGGTTTCATTCCAGGCAAAATCACAATCAAGCAGATTTGCAACTGTCGCTCCCCCAACGACCGCAAAGATCACGGAACTGATGATGATGATGAATATTCAAGATCTTTGTCATCTTTTTCTGAAATCATCCAAATATTGGAATCGCGGCAAAATCTCTCAAATGTGCAAGGTCTTCTGAAATATAAATGATTTATTTTGGATTAAAAATGTGTTCCAAATTAAATATATGTCAATATTTTCAGATTATCTTAAAAATCTTTTGATTTTAAACTATATAATATATAATTTGCGGCTAGATAGTGCAGTCGTTAGTGCGCTCGCCTCAATAGCTAGGTTCAGTGTGTACTAGTCAACGTTAAGCCACAATAATATGTTGATAATGACTATTGCTAAAAAGTCCGCCACTGACTTGAAGAGGAGATGGGCGTCGCCAAATCTACCAAGTTCTAATTAAAACAATAGAACCCACTTAAATATTCAATTAAATATAAATAACGTGCTTTAGACTTGTATACTTTTTAAATTAAACAAAACAAATTATACAATGTGAATGACAATTAAAAAGAAACGTGTCTGAATAAAAAATAAGAAATTAATCTTGTTTTTATTTCAAATTCATCTTGATTAGATTCCACAGTCAACAACATCCTTCTAGCCAGTTCAGTATAGCATTATTATTTTATTAAATTTATCATCACTCTCAGATAAATTCTCAGTTATATATTCTTACATTGAACAAGCTTGAAAAATTCGGTATTTACAGATAAATTGTTTAAAATTATTTTGCTTAAACCATTTTTTTTCAGGACTTTAGTTTTTTGGGGTTTTTTTTTCATTTTATGAAGCTGTATTTTAATGAAAGCCAATTAAGGTTCAGCTCACGTTTCATTTTTCTCCATTAATTTGGCGACCTTACAACATTTGAATAGTCATTGAAACTTTATTTATGGAATCTATTTCGGAAGAATGTAAATTAATTCATTAAAAAAAATATTATTATTTTTACATTGAAAAAAAAAGTTTTCAATGCTATTCAAAGTTTGACTAAAATACGAAATACTTATCAAGTCATTTCACAATTACCAGTTTTTTTCTCAGTAATATTTCCTATCATAAACTTTTAATATAAGTCGCCAAAGCTACCATAATATGGTACTATTGAAGTCAATAAAATAATATTACCATAACATTTTTTTTCCAACAACCTAGAATTTAAAGAAACCGAATACATTAATTTTAAAGAAATCGAATACAATAATTGTTGTGACTTGCCACGTATGTATATCACTGGACAAAACAGAGGAAAAAGAAATTAACTTACAGTTTCCTGAATTTAGAGAGGACATCCATCACTGCTGCACGATCCGGGTTACCTAAATTTAACGAGAATGTCCCGCTCAGATCCCTGAGTGACTTTTGGTAGCTGACCAAACGGTCAAGGAATTTGCGTAGCTAGAAACGTAAACAAAATCTTTTTTTTCTATGTCGTCTGTTGTTTTTTATGAGTATATCAAGCTTGTGAAAATAGTAATTCTACATGTGGGTTTTCATAATTGTATAGAAGTGTTTTGGAAAAACGAAACTATATTGTTTTGTTTTGGTTTTGCTAAATGTTCAACAATTGTTTATTAAAAATAATAATAATAATATATAAGTGTTGTACTAATAGATACATTTTTGATTGCTTGCTTGTACTTTCAGAAAACTAATTTTAGATTTACAGGTCAGTGGACGATAAATCTGGCATAGTTGAAACAAAACGACCAGTAACGATTGGCTGTTAAGTATACGTGGTGTGTTTATTGAGATTTATCTCCCCTTAGCATTGTGTCTAAGAATTGTAGCAGTCAATGATTTAACTAAGGTGTTCAATTATGACAATGTTTTAATTCCTGTCTTTTTTAATGTATACACCACTTTTTAGTAATACAAAACACATATTTAAATTAGAGTGTTAACTTTTAAAGACTGTTTCTTATACAGGTTGAAATCAAATAAAGGACATGTATTCTATTTTGTTTAAATGTATGATCTAGTCCAGTGGTTCCTAACCTTTTGGGGTCCATGCACCCCTTCAGATGCAAAAAAAAGTTCATGCACCCCCCCCCCGTGAAACTTGCCGAAAATGCATAGTAAACTAAGTTTATTTTAGGAACACAACAGGCAACAGGGAATTTAGTGAGAGATCTACTGCTTCTTATGATCAATCAGCAATTTAAATCTGGGTACTGTTTTGGACAAAGCAACTCTCATGTGATCCTCTGCATTCAACTTATTCCTTTCCTTGGTTTTAATCGTCAAAGTTGTTGAGAATCCTGCTTCACAGAGATAGGTTGTGGCAAATGGAAGGATAGTCAGTACTGCCCTCTTGGCTAGTTGTGGGTAGGAATCTAGCTGGGCGCACAAAAATTCAATCAAGGTATCGCAACTAAAGGCACTCGTCAGTACTTCTCTGGTTCTCAAATCAATCAGGTCATCTTAAGCAAAGTCACTGTCATCAATGTTGTCCAAGTCACAGAGAAAAGTAGTGCGAATCCAAAGGTATTTCCTAGCAATTGCTGGACAGAAATACCCATCAAAGGACCGTTGCAGTGTTGAAAGGTGCTCTGAAATTTCCCTTCGATGTTGTCAGGCAGTGATCCCTCAGTGCTTCCTTCTTCAATAGATATTGCAACTTCATCCAAGAGTGGAAAGTTGGACTTTTATAGTCGTCGTTGGAATAGTGGCCCTTTGTTAAGGAAGGCTTGCAATCTCTCAGTAGCATATATTACAGTCACAGCAGATCCTTGGAGAGATGTGTTCAACTCATTCAAGATGGTGAAGATGTCATCCAGGTATGCCAAGTAACTAATGAAATTTGGACAGTCAAACTTGTCAGCAAGGTCACTCTTTTTTCCTCGCAAGAAAATGGCAAGCTCCACTCTCAGTTCTACTAACCGAGAAAGTATACGTCCCTTGGACAACCGATGCACCTCAGTGTGGTAGAGCAGAACTTCATGTTCAGAGACCACCTCCTGACAGAACAACTTGAAGAGGCAGTGGTTCAAGGCATGTGAGTGGATAAAATTTACAACTTGGACTGCATTAGAAAGAACTGACTTCAAGGTTGGAGGTAGAGTTTTGAATGCCAGGGCCCGACGACGAAGGATACACTGTGTTGTGACAATATCTGGAACTTCTTTCTTTACCAGTGCTGAAAATCCTGACTTATTACCGAGCACCCCCTGTGCAAATTAAAGACATTCTTGGTCAAGTCAAACTGGTTTTCAGTGAAGAATGCCCTGAATAGCTGCAGCACATCAGCAGCTTTGGTAGTAGCTCGGAGTGGCTTACAAAAGAGAAATTCCTCCTTCAGCCATCCACTGAGAACATATATCAGAAATACAAGAATCTGACTGCATTGTGCTACATCAGTTGATTCATCCAGCTGCATGCTAAATGGAAAAGGACTGCTTCTCATCTCGCACAAGACTTGATCCAGAATGGCTGCAGCCCTGTCACTAATCCTGGAATGGATAGTGTCATTGGACAAAGCAACTTTCTCAACCTGCTTCCTCTGCTGGTGACCACACATCAGTTCCACCATCTCCAGAGCACAAGGCTTCACCAAAGTTCTCCAATGGTGTGGGGCTTCTTGTTCATTGTTGCAAAAAGATATGAAACCTTGAATGATGCCTCCAGTGCAGGTATCTGTGACAAAGAAAATCCAAGCTTGGGCAAGGTACCTGAGGTCAAGAAGCGAGCTCTCTTCTGCTTGAAGACTGTCCTTGGAATTGGATGGATGGACTTTCTCCAAGTGCTCTCGGAGTAACAGGCTTCATGTTGTCATTGCACAGAATTTTCCCACAGAGGAAGCACTGAGGCTTTTGTGTTCCATCTCTCTCTCTCTCTCTCTTTTATTATTTATTAACGATTTTGAGGGGTGATGACATCGGAAAGTCGTACCTGTCACAGGCAAATTTTTAACTGACGAAGTTGATGTTTTAATGACCGGAATTGGATGCTCAACTCAGGATTTTAGGTTTCAATGACGAATAATGGCTTACAATTAACGTTTTTAAGACCTTTGCAGCGTACCGAGCAATAAAAGTGAAGGAAAAAATCCCAACGTTTACAACCTCCCAAAACAGTTAGAGGGTCACCGGAAGACATATATCTGACGTATTTGATGACAAAATTAAATTGTTTTTAGAAAACTGTGACTTAAAACACGAAATTCCGAGGAACATGTAGAGCGAACCGTTCATTTTGCGAAAAGGTTTTCCAGTCAATTTTCGACATGTGCAGAACGAAGCGCGAACGAGTATTAAAAAAAGTAATAAAAAAGGTTGTATATGGGCGAACGAGTATTAAAAAAAGTAATAAAAAAGGTTGTATATGGGCGCCCTTTAACGCGGCATGCCTTGCTTATGGTTTACATTTTCAGATTATCAGTTTTTCTTTCTTTTTTTTTCCTTCTATTTTTTTCTTCCTCTTTTTCTTTTTTTTTCTCTCTCTGAATGGTTCATGCACCCCCTGGAACCTGCTCATGCACCCCTTGGACAACCGGTTAGGAACCCCTGATCTTGTCTAAGGCTGGAAGAGGAACATGTCGATAAGTTGCTGAAAGTGGAGGAAACAAATGAGACTGATCGTAACTAAATTTCTTTACTTTCAGACACAATCTCTTACCTTATATTTGTTTGAATGGGAGAAGTTGGTGTCCCATATCAACTCGACTAAAGGAATAGCCGGGGGTAGGATATTGATATCAAGCTCAACACCATTCATGTCGGAGGCAAAAATTTTAACTTGCAAATCTGGGTGTGTTGCGACCAAAGCCTTCCATACCTCACTAGACGGGGTATAACCTAAAAGATGGATGGCAAAGACAGAGGCTTTCACGTGTCATGTCTATAGTAAACTTTCAGAGCGTCAGTAAAATTTCATCATATTATAAACAGCTCTGTAGTAGACTAAACGGATCATTCCAACTAAAACATCTTCTTATCTTATATTATATATAC
The DNA here is from genome assembly GCA_944989445.1 of Ampullaceana balthica. Taxonomy (NCBI): domain Eukaryota; kingdom Metazoa; phylum Mollusca; class Gastropoda; family Lymnaeidae; genus Ampullaceana; species Ampullaceana balthica. Next base: position 202,737 of record CALYLW010000992.1, read on the forward strand.
AGACGCTCCTTCTATGCAGAAGATAGTTGCGTCCACAGACCATGACAGATGATCTGTTTGGCAAGTGATGCAGTGTTCACAGGCCACGGCTTTGTGGGTTCCACGCATTACCCAGCCGCCTAACTACATGTAGTGTTAGGTACCCATTCGGAGCGGGGTGACTCAGGGACGCCCTAGGCCCCGGGAACAAACCCTTGCCTTCACGCGGATTCGAACCCGTGACCATCGGTACGACAGTCCAGTGCGCTGCCACTCGACCACCGCGACCCTCAACATGGCGTCGGTTTAAAACAAAGTTAAAATCCAGTCAATTGTAAACACATCATAAAATATAAATAGTTATGGTAAAAATACGTCTTATATTTAAGAAACAGATTTGTAGTATGCACGCAATTTTTTTTTAAAGTCAAAAAGAGATATGTGGTTTAGCAAATTTTCCCGAATGATCGAGAGAATAATTTTCTTTTACAGGCTGGTTTACTGCGTTATATACATGTACAAAATAAATACAAAGATTCCAGTCCTTAACGCCGTCATATACATGTACAACATAAATAAAACGATTTCAGTCCTTAACGTAGTCATATACATGTACAACATAAATACAAAGATTGCAGTCCTTAACGCATTCATATACATGTACAACATAAATACAAAGAAAACAGTCCTTGTGGGGAAATTAGTGCAGTGCTCAGGCTGTAAATTATACGCTTTTAATTCGGGCAACAATGTTTATATTCTCTCTGTAATATATACTAAAAAACGGCAAAGTTCTTGAACTCGCAATGTTAACATGCGAACAAAAATATTTACGGTACCACTCATTATGTGCTGAGAACTCAAATGCAGATTTTTTTCCTTATAAAAGTATATATACAATTGGATGAAATTTTGGATATGTAAAAGGATGGTTTTTGTCAAACTTGGTATATAAAAACTTGATGGCCTATATATAAAAACTTTATGACAGTAAACTCATATTTCTATTATTTTGGAGCCGGGTAGCCCTTATCTACATTTCTTGAACGTCCAAAACCCTTTCCCCTTTCGATTTACCACAAATGTTGATAAACACAAATATCCTTCCTAACGCAGATTGAAATCAACTTTTTTAAATTGTACCTCTTGCACCGATTTGGCCCTCAGGCACTTATTGTATTTTTTTTAAAAGCCGTATAAATAGTATTTTATTCTTTCGATAGAGATATAGCTTTGGGACGTTCTTGAGTACGCTCTCAAGAAGGTTTCTGGAATTATATATTTAAAAAGTACCCTGTACAAACAAAAACCTCGAGTTTTTAAGTAATTATTAAACATTAATTTTTTATCTTAAACTCATTACCATATCTCATGCTTTCCCCTAAAAGTATTGTTAAAATGCATTTATATATCAAAGTAATATATTCCATTACAACTGTCCTTTAATGACTTATTATTTTTTTAAAAACAAAATTGCAGTTAATACATTCTATTTAATATATCATTTCCCAAATTTTCAAATCATTTTATTTAACTCAAATTATGCCCTAATTAATGCAATTAAGTAATATTATTACAGTGCGGTAAACAATTCAGTCCGAATCGACAAATTTCTAAAACTTTGACCAATAAATCAACACAACGGTAAAGGAACATTTAGCCTAACTGTGACATACGTTTTACTATAAACTTTAATTTCCAAAATATTTAGCGATAATTTTATCTAGAACCTTCCTTATATATAGTTAATATATCATACAGAATGGGACTGCGATAAAGCTTTTAAATAAAATACAAAATACACAAACAAATTGTGCAATTAAAACAATAAATTTGAGCTTTATTTTAAACTAAAACGACAATAGACGTTTCGGCTAATGCCTTCATCAGTACAATAACATAAAATAGGTACTTACATATATTTAAATTCTTAAAACATGTTATATCATAAAATAATTTAAAATATTCATGTAACATAAAATGAAAGGAAAAACAAACGGGAAAAAGATTATGCAGTTAGGTAAAATTGTGAATTTGGTTAATTCCATATTGCAATCTTGACGACGTTGAATAGATCTAAAATAATTTACAGAAAACTAGAATAAATGTAGAGAATAAAAAGAAAACAATAACACTATTGTAGCAGTACCTTGAGGCGTAAACCAAATTCTTATGAAGGAAAGTGAAGGACATTGCTCGGTCCAAAAACTGAAGACGCCCTTTTTTAAAAATACATTTTCAATTTCAATGTTGACCAGCTTGGTAAATTTCTGAAATTGTTATTGCAAAAACAATTTATTTATTTGTCTCTGATGAGGCTATCGATTCCTGACTATATGGAAAATAAACAATATAAAAGCCCAAGTCACTCACTTAATGGATCCGTAACGCCGAGGGAGGAACATAGTACAGCAGTCCATAGCAGTTAAAAAAAGCGTGTGGTATTTCTCGACGTAAAAAAATATGACGTCATTGTTTTAGCTTATATTTTAGTTTTGGAAAAGGGACCGATGTAAAAAGAGGGTTTGAGGATTTATAATTAAATAAACAGAGGTAAAAAAAAAGGATTTTTAAAAACCACATTTTTACAAGTGGACTGAAAAGAAGAAAATAATTTAAAACTTATAACTTCAAGTACCTTAATTTAATATAACTAAAACGTGGGACGGGCACTTATGAGGTTTTACTTATGCATTTCACTGATTCTCTCACTTATAGATCTCTCTTTTGCCTTCTAAAGTATGAATCTTTATTTTCTTAACAAACACCTTTCTTTGTGTTGTATTTATAAATTAGGATGGAATTTTGATGCACCCGCCCCACATTTTAAGTCATAATAAATTAAAGTACTTGAACTTATAAGTTTTAAGTTATTTTCTTCTTTTTAGTCCACTTATAAAAACGTGGTTTTTAAAAATTCTTTTTTTACCTCTATTTATTTTTATTATTTTTAGTATAAGTGTATGCTATTGTGAGTTTTGAAGTTTTGATTATGTTCAAATATAATACGCATTGCCCGACAAACATTTACAGACTGGAAATGACTAATCACCCCTTGATATTAAACATCGTTGATGTGGTCGGGGTTGGTGTGAACTCTGCACGTGAATGTAATGTAAACAAGAGCAGACGGATGATACATATGCTTATATATAGATACATTAAAAAGTTCAATAATTTAATAACGGTATATTAGATCGATCTTAAATTTTCATACAATGCATTATCATCTAAGATCTATCTGTGGTAAAATTTTAAGAACTCTAGACCCATCAGAACTGGTTTAATTTTACATTGGCAGATTTGGACAAATTGTGGACAGACAAACAGGAACGAAATGGGAGTTAATAAAAACGTTGTAAAAAAGTACTGTGTTTACATTTCAGTTAGTTTAATATTTCGTATTTATCAAACAAGGATAAGTTACTTGGGCTTTTGAAAAAAACAACACCTAGATACTATATATATATATATATATATATATATATATATATATATATATATATATAATATATATATATATATATATATATATATATATATATATATATATATATATATATATAAATATATAAATATATAGATATATATATATATTGGTGGCTTTCTTATGTCTCGTAAGACGACGGAATATTCTGTGCTCCTGTTGAATTTGCGCGCATGGCTTTGCAGCTTCTGATGTGGCTGTACAAGCCAACTCGCGAATGGCAGCCTTTGCTGCACTTCTGACACTGAAAGGTAGTATTTATGGTTGGCTGATTTGCTCTCCTTTTCATCTTAAGGTGATTTTCGTCTGCAACTTGTTGCAGGTTTCTTTCTCCTGCTTCTAGCCCAGCAGTCAACGCGTGTCTCCAGCTGCACCTGTCCCCAGCGAGTTCCTCTCAACTATTTATTTCAATGTCGATAGCTTTGAGGTCTCTCTTGCATACATCTTTGTAACGGAGGTGAGGCTGGCCTGTAGTCCTCTTTCCTTTGGCTAGCTCAGACATAGAGGATGTCCTTTGGGATTCTGCCATCCTCCAAGCTCGCACATGTCCCAATCATCTGAGCCAACGATGACGGAGAAGAGTGGTCATGCTCTGCATTGTGGCCTGTTGTAGCACCTCAATGTTGGTGACATGGTCCTGCCAGGCGATTGCAAGGATGCGCCGGAGACAGCGCATGTGGAAAGAACTCTATTACATTTCTTGTCTGGAGTATATGGTCCAGAATTCACTGGCATAAAGGAGGGTGCTTAGCACACATGCACGGTACACCTCAATTTTGGTTTTGATGGTCAGCTGTCTGTGGTCCCAGACTCTTTTTGCGAGCCTTGCCAGAGTTTTGGAGGCTTTGTTAATCCTTATGTCTAGTTCAGAATCAAGAGACAGGTATTGGTGATATTGTAGCCAAGGTATGTACAGTGTTCCACGGCCACGAGTTGGCAGCAGCTGATGGTGATGTTGGATGGGTCAGCATCCTGGGTCATCAGGTTAGTAATTTTGAGGCTGATGGCTAGGCCGAAGTCACTGGCGGCCGGGGAAAAGCGGTTCATTAGGCTTTGCAAATATGCTTCATTGTGAGTAGCTATGGCAGCATCATTTGCAAAAAGTCTGTCCCTAATGACTGTTTCTCGTATCTTCCTCTTTGACTTCAGCCTGGCCAAATTGAATAGTTTTCCATCAGAACGGGTACGTAGGTAGATTCCCTCGGTTGATGTTCCAAAAGCATGTCTCAAAAGACATGCAAAAAAGATGCCAAAGAGTGTCGGGGAAAGGACACAGACCTGTTTGACTCCACTGAGTGTATCAAATGGGGGTGAAGTTGATCCGTCATACTGCACCGTGCCTTTCATACCATAATGGAATGACTGTATAATGTTAAGCAGTCTTGGTGGACAGCCACCTTTGCCAAGACTGTAAACAAACCATCTCTGCTGACCAGATCAAACGCCTTTGTTAAATCAATGAAAGCCAGATAGAGGGGCATGTGTTTCTCTCGGCACTTTTCTTTAAGTTGTCTTAGAGAAAAGATCATGTCGGTTGCTGACCTTTCTGCTCTGAAACCGCACTGTGATTCAGGATATACTCTCTCAGCAAGTCTTTACAGTTTCTTTTAAACAACGCGTGCAAAGACCTTACCCACGATACTAAGGAGAGAAATGCCTCTGTAGTTGTTACAGTCGCTTCTGTCTCCTTTATTTTTATACAGGGTGATTATGTTGGCATTTCTCATATCCTCTTTAACTGCTCCTTCTTCCCAGCACTCGCAGAGGAGGCCATGCAGGTGTTCCAGCAATACACTACTGCAGACTTGATGATCTATGGTGGAATTCCGTCCTGACCGGGGACTTTGCTATTGGTAATCGCACAATAACTTCTTTTAGTTCTGCCAGGGTGGTAATGCCGTCAAGTTCTGTCATGAGAGTGAGGCTTTGAATGGCATAGATGGCATCTTGGGATAAGTTATTTTGTTGGGAGTAAAATTCTGAATAGTGCTCCGCCCATCTGTCCATCTTTTTAGCCTCGTCACGGATTTTTTCTCCGGTTGAGGACTTCAGTGGGACTATGCCTTTCTTAGAAGGCCCCATGGCTTTTTAATGCCATCGTACATCCCCCTAATATTACCGGTGTCGGCCGCTAGCTGGATGCTCTGACAGAGTTGGAACCAGTAGTCATTCGCAAATTGCCTAGCTAAACTCTGAACATGGCTCCTGGCTAATCTGTACGCCTGCAGTGTTTGTGGGTTTGGGGAGATCTTGTATTTTTGGGGGGCACCTAGTCTTTCTTCTACAGCAGGGGTGAGTGTGGCAGATTTGGTCTCAAACCAGTCATTGTTTTTGGTCCATTTTCTTCCAAAGATCTGCATGGCTGTGCTGTGGATGGTCTGCCTGAGATGCTCATAGTTTTCTTTGGCACTACTGCCTGGTAGTTCAGAGTTTAGCAAGATGGAGAGAGCTTGTATAAAATCAGCTTTCTTGTCTGGGTGAAGAGTCTTGCTCACATCAATGCGGGGTCTGCCTTTTGGTTAGGATCTGTGAGATTTCTTGGGCAGTAATCTCAGCTTGCAGCATACCAATGAGCGATCTATGTCACAGTCGGCACTATGGAAAGTTCGAGTGAGGAAAACATGTTTCAATGCAGAGCGCCTGGTAATAATTAGGTCCAGCTGGTGCCAGTGCTTAGAGCGGGGATGTCTCCAGGACCCATCTATGTTGTGGCGTTGTCTGAAAGAAAGTATTGGTGAAGCATAGATCGTGATACGAGCATAGTTCCAGGAGTCTCTGTCCGTTTTCTTTCAGTTTTCATGTGCCAAAACTTCCCAGATGTAGGCTGCACCCACTCTAGCGTTAAAGTCTCCCAACAGTATCACCTGCTCATCTTTGGAGATCGAGCTTAGCAGTGAGTCCAACTGGTTGTAGAAATCGTCTTTCGTCTGCATGGTTGCCTTGAGCGTCGGATTATATGCCCTAATTAGGTTGGCGGGCCTGTTCAGGTATGTTGGCGGAGTGAGAGAAGCCTTTCAGTTAGTAGTTGGCAGGGTTCTACCAGCAGATTCAACACCATGTTATCTGGCTTCTCCCTCGCTGTTGCTCTGCCAGAAGAACGTGTAGTCCTTTTCTCTTAATGAACCAGAATCTGGCAGCCGTGGCTCTAATAAGGTGTCTATATCTATACATATATATATATATATATATATATATATATATATATATATATATATATATATATATATATATGTGTGTGTGTGTGTGTGTGTGTCATTGATGTCAAGAAGTACATGGGTTTTCAAAATCATCTTGCGCTTGTAATAAGTCAAATTTTTAGCTTTTTAATATACATTTTCGATTAAGGAATTTTATACATATTTTTATTTATATTACAACAAATGTTAAAGTGTCAAAATTATTTCAGTTTATTTTAAGTTTTAAATATATATGTGAACGGTATGCTTTGTCTTACCTGTAAAAAAAAAGCAGCAGATTTTGACAAATGAACTGATTTGAACATTACCTTGATTTCCGTGATCACGTGATCTTTGTAGTTCAGAGAAGCTATTTCTCCGAAAAGACCGCATATTTCAACTGTTTTCAGTCGATCTCAGGACGTTCCCGCTAAACTTTTCAACAGGTTCAGGCCATTGCCAGTGTCAATTTGAGGAAGGCTTATTGACAATTCCTAAAATTGTTAAATAGCATCGTTAAATATGCCAGTATAGATGATTGTTATCCCATGTACTGTTTAATATAATTATCACGAACCAAAACTCAAATTTCCTGTAAAGGCAGTAGGAATTTTTTTTTATAAAAGTTTTTCACCTGTTATTAATGAAAAGTGTTTTCATTTTGCGGAATATCGTAAACATATTGAAGATTTTCTTATTCATTTTTTTGTTTACAAATTTAAAAAAGTGTTATAGTTTTTATATACAAGTATTTTGAGCCTTCAATAACAGAAACAAGAAGTTTATTGAAACCGTGAGACGGTAAGTAACATTCTCCACGTGTCGATATAAAATTGTACATCTGATTCACTTATTCTGCCCCATCGAGTTGAGGCTGTACATTTATTCACATCATTACTTACCTCTAGCGATGGCTGGTTTAGGATGATCCTTAACAATGGTTTTAGTAGATCCACATTTGGCGTTTTGGGTTTAGGCCAAAAACTTAAAAAGAACACTCTAAGACTTTTAAGTTTGGCTACATCCAATAATTGAGAAAACGCCAAAAAGTCAGTTGTTATGTCTCTAGTATTTGTATCCAAATGTATCTTTACATCATGCAGGAAGTTTGAGTAATTCCTTGCGAATTTGATTATTTGCATTCCTGTTGAAAATTTAATTTAAAATTAGTTTCCTCAGTTGAAATTTAAAATTCATTGATAACTGGGAGTAAAAGGCATTTTTTAAAATAAGTGATATATTTAAAAACTAAAGTAATGAATTAATTTTGACCAAAAACAGTTTTACAAATTTGGGGAAATTTAGTGAAATCAACTGCGCGTGAATTTTTTAGGGACTTTTCATATATCTGGAAAAAAATCAATGGAAAAATCTTACTGCACCTCCTGTTAAAACAATTGATGATGTGTTGCCTATTAAATTATATGTTTTCCTGTCAGGTGTCTTTCTTTTCTCTACAAACTCGAAGAGCCCCCTTCTCCACAGTCGTGGCTCATAAGAACATCTGTGCCAGAGCTTGCACACCTAAACAAAAGGAACAGTGTTTGTGTTGAATGCTTTACGGAAGTAAGAAATTGCTTCTAATAATCTTTTACCAAAAATACAACATAATATGTAAATTCCAAAAAAAAATTACTTTAAAAAAACAACAAAAAAATGCAATCGTTTTAGCTAAAGAACACGTTATTAAAGACAGGTTATTAGTCATGGCTAGTGAGAACATCAAAACAATTTAATGAAATTTAAAGAAATGTTTTCTTAATGGTGTGCATCATTTTAACACATTTTTATATTTAATAAAGACATTGACATCCTGTCAAACTGATCCAAGGATTGGAAGATCTGAACCAACACAGTTAGGGGTAGTAAACTCCATAGTGGAGTCTCGTGTTTGTTTTCCAGCAAATCCGATGACCTGATTTTATTTGTGCATTTTCTTTTGCTTAAGTTATTTGTATACATGTTTTCCTTTGAATTGTTTAAGGCTAAATTATATTTCTAACACATTTTTAAAAATCTGTATATCAAAATTTGTTGTTTTATGCTTTTCATCATCTGTGCCTTTATTACTTTTAAGTGCTTTAAAAATATTTTTTGTGGAATTTCCGTAATGAATAAGGAATTAAGTAGATTTTAATTAAATTATTTATCAATCTTTATACTTGTAACTCTTGTGCAAGCTCAGATTTGTTGACGATATATATCTTTTAACGATAAAAATAAAGATGTGTTTGACCAAACTAATTTGAACAATTATCGAACTGTGTCTAACATTTCTTTTTTTATCGAAGGTCGAAGAAAAACTTGTCTTAAAACCACTTTTAGCTTATCTTAACGGCAACTCTCTTCTAAGTCCAAATCAGTCAGCCTGCATCAGAGCCGGACGAACACTCCGTTAGTTCATTAATTGGCACGGAGTAATAAAATCGAGAGGCGCAAAATTCATTTCATGAAATTACGAAGAAGCGTTCCGAAAAAATGAAATTCAAAACCAAAAATGAGTCCATGAGTCATTTCTAATAGTAAATTAAATAAAAGTATCCTTTTAATAACAAAAGAATCTTAAATATCTTCTATATATATAAAAAGTCAAATTATGTCTGTGTGTGTGCATATCCTTTTTAGCAGACTAAACCATTCACCCGATCGTCATGAAACTTTTGGAGACTGTTTAGTACGCTCCCGGGATGGTAACTGGCAACTTTTTTTTTATAATTTAGCACTCATAATGTGATCTTTAAAATTAATGATAAATGTATCCATTATTATCCATATGATTATTAAAATTAACAGGTGTTTTCACATTTTAATATTGCACTGAATGGGCCATGGGGTCCTTAATGTCATTTTTTGCTGATATGAGCTATATACAATTAGTTTATGCGTTAGCTACTCAGTAAATGAATGGATCTTAGCTAAACGTTGTATACAAAAACTTGGTAGCCCATATTAAAATACTTGAGGGCACTGATTTTCTAATGTCAATTTCTTGGGGGCCGGGTGCCAAAAATTGTTTTTCGTTAATGTTTAAGATATTTTTCGCATTTAATTTTTAACGATCTTAAGAAATATATCCATGATGAAACTGAATTAAAATGAACAAGGATTTTGAAATGGAAATATTTCACCAAATGGGCCCGGGGGCCCATAAATGTAGTTTTTTACCTTATATTAGCTATATAAAAATTAGTTTAAGCGTTAGATAATGAGAAAATACATTGATTTTGACAAAACGTAGTATATAAAAAATTAAGACTCTATATTAAATTACGATAAGGCACTGAACTCCTAATGTCCATTCCCTTGGAGCTGGGGGCCCCATATGTCATTTTTACTGAACGTTAATAGTTGCATTCCCCATTCAATTTTACACCATTTTGAGAAATATAGCTTGAGTACAATGGATATAAAAATATTAAATTATGACTCATTTTGGGGCCGGGGCCCTTATTATCGTTGTTTCTTTTGTAAGCTTTTCAATTATTAATTTATTTATCGGTTTGCTATGAAACTTGGATAATTTTTTGCACAGTTATGCGAAGGTTTCTATCATTATTGTTTTTAAAACATACCACTCATTGGTTTCTTTAAATTTATTCATTTTTTATTTTTTAAATATACATATATTCAAAAGAAAAGTTTTAAATTGACAAATTTTTCGCAAGTTGAAATGTAAACACAAAAGAGTCACACACTGCACTGTTTGGTTACCGTTGGTATAAACATTGCAGCAACATTTTCACAGGTACCCGGGCACAATATCACTACCTGTGTAATAGCAATGAAATGATTACCCTGGTTCCCGTTGACAGACCTAGTCGCGTATGGCAGCAATGGCGAAAGTAATGAAAATTAGGAACGACAAAAAGATTAGTCGTCCAAAAATGTCTAGGGTATACAGAGCTGTATTTAAAATCATTGTCCTATATGGATGTTAGACTTGGACACTACTGGCAGGCACCCAAATCAAGCTGCAGGGATTCAAATACAAATACATGGGAAATATCATCCAGATCTATAACGTAGACAACAGGACAAAGCAGTAAATCTGGTATAGAATAAAGTTCATCGCGCGCCATCCACAAACCAAATTAGCGACACTTAAAAGAAGCAAACTGGCATAATAGCCTGAAGTCAACATCGTAAAAAGGGCTTTTCAAATATACGTTTGAAATGGGCAGAAGGGGAATGAATTACTGGCAAACGTTCAAGATAGGCGAATGTAGAGATACATGACATTTAATGTGTCCATAGACACTGTCAACCCCCCACCCCCCAAATTGATCGAAATGGTCATGAGACTGATAATGATGATATATTTATATATTTTTTATTTCCTTATAGAAGAGTCTTATTACTAGATATTACCCGCGGCGGAGCTTACACCACAAACTTGCTACTAGTGCAAAGAACGGGGGGGGGGAGGGTGGTAGGCGGAAAGAATGGACAAAAACACAATGAAATGATAAAAACAACAACAACGCGAGTGGGCGCCGGGGTGGAGGGGACCAGTGACGCATTGTTTTTCTCAAGACAAGGACATGACGTTTGTTGTTACCTGCCCCAACACTCATTCTGCACCACCATCGCCTGCCAACCATAAACTAACTAGTAACTATTTTATTTACCCGTGTCAGTAAATTATTTTCATTGTTTTAGCTGATAAATTAATTAAAAAAAAATAATTTTATGTTAAAAATAATCATTGTATGTTTAAAATAATAAGTTTATGTTAAAAATACTAATTTTAATTTTAATTTGTAATAATTAGTTTATATTTAAAACTATAAACTTTATTGTTAAACAGAAGCTGGGAACTGGGACAGGCTGAGAGTTTGCTGTTGCTTCTTGCCTATTTGTCAATGACTAGTAAGTTGACAGTGGTTAATCCTTCACTACTTTCAATTCAGTATTTACATTTAAACATTTTAATTATATGACATAAGTTATATCATTGTAATAATGTTATATTCTTTGTTGTTGTTTTTTTCGTTAATCTTTAAATGGCAGTTGCAATTTTGATTTGATTTGCGAACTTAAACATGAAAATATTGCTTGTCTCACATTTAATATACAGTATTATTCAGCCTTCTAATTTTAAAACTCTTGTATACTGTGAATATTATAATTATACAAAATAAGTTAAGAAAAAATTAAGTTATACATTAAATTATTATTATATAACAAAGTAAACGAATTTACAAGCGTTGATCATGAAATCATTAAAATCCATGCAAAATATAGTAAAATAATCAATTTCAATTCGAGAAAAATATATTAAGTTAAAAAGTTACAAGAATATATATTATTTCACTACACAAGATAAAACACAAAGTAAACTAACATCATATTAAACTTAAATCATCAGAATAAAATAACACTTTAATTATGATTCTGGGTCACGACTTCTTGTACATCACATTGCACACGCAGTACAACACTGTTCACTTGGTACACACTACATAGATCGTTGAATTTTGTTATCTAGATCGAGGTTAAAATTTCTTATCAAATTATTATTATTTTACTTTGATGAAATACCCTTAAAGGGGTAAGCTATACGCTAAAAATCTCTAATAAGTCATGTCTGTTAATGTAGTAACATAAATCATGTAAGTGTATGCAGTAAGAGCATATGTCATGTTCGTTAATTTAGTAACAGCATATGTCATGTTCGTCAATTTAGTAACAGCATAAGTCATGTAAGTTAATATGGTGACAACATACAGTCATGTCAGTTCATATAGTGAAATATACAGTCATATCATTGAAAATTGAAAACAAACAATCATGTCAGTGAATATTGAACACACACAATCATGTCAGTGAATATTGAACACACACAATCATGTCAGTGAATATTGGACACATACAATCATTTCAGTGAATATTGGACACATACAATCATGTCAGTGAATATTGGACACATACAATCATGTCAGTGAATATTGGACACATACAATCATGTCAGTGAATATTGGACACATACAATCATGTCAGTGAATATTGGACACATACAATCATGTCAGTGAATATTGGACACATACAATCATGTCAGTGAATATTGAACACACACAATCATGTCAGTGAATATTGAACACACACAATCATGTCAGTGAATATTGAACACACATAATCATGTTAATGAATAAAAGAACAACACATAGTCATTTGATCAAATAACTATTATTAAAACACCGCTTTAGTATTTTAAAATAATAAAATTCAAAAAAAAATATGTATGCATTATTTAAATAAACTTACTAAGGAACGTGCCTAAATAAAAACGAAATTAATAAATTACCGTATATACTCGTTCTATTGCCCGTTCGATCATAAGCCGACCACCTTACTTTTGGAAGAGAAAAGTATTAAAAGTGTATAACCCGCTAGCAAGCCGACCCCCAAAAATAATAGGACAGCTTAAACAAAATGGTACACATTTATTTTTAAACTACAAGCTAAATCGGTCAATATGATTGTTTACTTTGTTCTGCCTATCTTTGTCTTTGTGCTCTTCGTTTGGCAAGAGTAACCGGTTTTTTTTAATAATCTTTGGTAAACAGTGACGAAAGCGCGTACATTATATTTCGTTGTTGAAAACAAAATTTGTAACACAATTTATTAAAACGTTCACAAAAATAAATACAATGATTAAATAAGGTAAGTCAGATGTGTAATAATATATTATAACTTCTGGTAGAGTAGTCGAATCTTGTAGAATGTAGAAAAGGACCTTGATGGTCTACAACGTCAGATAATTTTAAGTTTACTTTCATTAAGCTAAAGATTTACAAAAGGACGAAAAAGTCCTAGAAAAATAATGAGTAGAAAATAATTATTTAAAAAGGCTAAAAAATTTTTAAAAAAACGAATTTGAAAATAAGAAAGTTTACACACGAATGAAAATTATCTTATTTAATATTTTGTCTTGTTTACTTACAAAAAATAATTTTTCTCGAGACGAGATCAATTTGAAATACCGTATATACTCGTTCGCAAGCCGACCTTTTTTGGACACAATCTAGGTGGGAAAGTTGGGGAGGGGGGTCTGCTTACGAGCGGGTCATTGACGTAGTTCTGCATGGATATTGAATATGAGATATGTTAAAGATATATTGATTTCAATAATATACATGGAATAATGTAAGAATGTTTGATTAGATTTAAAGAATTCGGCTTAATGTTATTCATAGCAGCATTATATTTATAAATTTAGGATGAATGATAAACAGAGACGCATAAATAATATACGTTATAGAGGATTTAATAAATGTACATACCAGCGGATAATGTTAAACGAAGAAAGATTAAAGACATATATGGTGGGGTTAAGATAGAAACATCACGATTAACACAACAGAGGGCAGGAAAAACATACGAGATTAGATTTTGATATTAGTTATAAGAATTTACGTCATTTGAATTGTCTTTATAACATAAATTAGAAAAAAAATATTTCGGAAGTATGTAAATAACTTTTTACAAATATAATTGTTTCTGTTCTTATTTGTAGTTTTTTTTAAAAATTCAAAGTTAGGCAAAATACTAAGTGTTTATTCTGCACTTTTACGACAAGCTGTTTCTTACAAGGTACATTTTGCTATAATCAATTAAAGATAAACCCTAAAATCTACCATAGTATCATACTATTAAAGTGAATGTAATTAATCTAAATCATGGTTAAAGCTAGAGAACATAGTTTATGCTTTACAAAGCTCTGGATTTTTTGCATCGTTCCCTTTAACTAATTTTAGAAAGCAGTGCACCAAATTACTGCACCAAAAAATAAATTCGAACGTCCGCAAAAGATTTTTCATTAATAATAGTGTGCTTTGAGATGAGTGAGTCAGTCAGCACTGTTTACAACACAAATGCTGGCGTCAAAGGTTCGTGCGTTGTTTGGTTAATGTTAATCTGGAAACCAAAATGATTATGATTTTTAAGTCTATGTTTTCAATTTTTAAAAAAAGCAGCGTGATGTCCCTTAGCGTCATGGAATGAGTGAGTCAGTGATAATTGAGGGTGTTTATATAATATATTATTTTCTTTTAAACATGTAATTATCTCTACAAAATGAAATTGTTTTGCTTATAGATACATAAAAAATTAGTTCTTGCAGGTTCAACTGTTAGATAATGAATTAAACTTTCAAAAGTCAGTGGATGACACGTGTGGCATAGTTGCAACAAAATGACCATTAACTTATTGCAGCAATGTAAGCTTGGTAGGTTAATTAAGATGTATCGTCACTAAGACTTGTGTATAATAAAAGTTGCACTGGTTGATATGAATAAATGTTTTCTATGTTAGCCTACAGACTGTGTAGTGGGTTGTTTTGTACATGTAATTATTTAAACTTTAAAAAAAATACGTGTCCAGGGAATCAAGCGGAAAGTATTGTAACACAATTTATAATCAAGCAGTAAGTTAATAGCAATATGTGTATGTGAATGGATGGATCTTGAACAACCTTTATACATAAGAATTTAAAGGCCAATATTAAAATACTATAAGGAATTGAACTCCTAATCTCCAATCGTTTTGGGCTGGGGACCCAAAATTCAATTCTTTAAATAAACTTTGAAAAAAAAAGAAAACTTACACTAACTTTTATAAACAATATTGCGTTGCAAATGAATAATTTAACTTAATTTCGTAGCCGTGGTTTTTGTGGTGAGCGTTGGTTTCTAAATGTGCATTACTAAATAGTAATAATAATAATGTAACAACGTCTTTTAGAATGGTATAGACACTTCTTTAAATGAAATTTTCGTTGCATCACCTTTAATTGTTCACCAATTTTACAAGAGTGATCTTTCAAACTTTTGCTTATTATATATCATACTATGAAACGAATAGTAGTCATATTTTTCTATTTATTGAGGGAACATTTAAATATTTTATAAAATTATAAATGTTATCATTGCACAATCTTAATATCTTTGTTATTGTTTAGCCTAATTTATTGAAACACATTTTTAAGCATTACCCCCCTAATTTATCACTTTTTCAAGGCAATATTTACTTGACTGGCGCAGGACCTATAATATTTGAGAAAGTTATGTGATCATTTTCTGTTAGCTCTCGATAATTTAAAAACATAATTTAATTAGACACAAGTTAAAGTCTTATCGAATGGTTTTTAGCGAGTTTTAGTTTGATAAAATTCACGGGAAAAAAATGTCAAAAATATTCTAGAAAATTATAAATTTCATTTTAGCAAGAGCTCCGTTAATTGTGAGTCTATTTTACTGGACCAATTTTTAAAAGTTTTATACCAAATTTTTGGTCAGACCATTAAGGTAATAAATACGAGTAATTTGCATGATTAAAGCTATTTATGCAACAAATGAAGATCCACATTAACAGTAACAATTACTTTGTGTTATGATAAAACATATCCATATGTAGTAGATACCATTAAAATACGACCTGGAACGAATCGAACGAGAAATCGGGAGAACAACACGAATGAGATCTCAAAAATAAAACGGGATCCCTTAATTCAATGGGATCATATTGGGGTAAATAAATCAAACAGTAGCATGGGATACTATTGGTTGGAAATATTACACGATACATTTGATCTTTTTTTTGATCATCCATTTTGTAACATTTTCACATCAGCTCAAGTTCACCTCCATGTTTTGCAGCTATAATTATCATTTGAAGAGTACATATCGGTTATTTCAGCTACATTCATTGAATATATTAAACGAAACATTGGTTGTTTGTTGTTTTTTTAATTTTTTTTTGTATCATTTCATTTTATAACACTTTCAAATTAGCTAAAGTTCGCCTCCCTTTTTTGAGGCTATACTTTTCATTTAAAGGATACATATCTGTTGTACTAGCTACAATGATTTTATCTTATCTTATCTTATCTATACAGACGCTCCTTCTGTACAGAAGATTAATGCGTCCACAGACCATGACAGTTGATCTGTTGGCAAGTGATGCAGCGTTCACAGGCCCCGGCTTTGGGGGTTCCACGCATTACCCAGCCGCCTAACTAGTGTTAGGTACCCATTCGGAGCTGGGTGACTCAGGGACGCCCTAGGCCCCGGGAGCAAATCCTTGAATTCGCACGGATTCGAACCCGTGACCACTCGAGCACCACGTTTTGACTTAAACCACCTTGTCAAACCCTGCTACTATGAAAATCCTTTTATAGACTATGTACATTTGCGTACCATGTAAGACATTGCTAATGACGAGCCTTCTTGGTTTGTGGGGTTGGTCTAAGTCAAAGGCTACCTTTTATGTGTACAAGGTACGCCTCCATTAACACGTTGTTTCCTTTGCTGCAGTTTACGCGCATGCCATGTAAGGTTCTCTCCTGGTAATTTTTCAACATGCCACCGCTGGAGCAATATTACATTTGCCTACCTTTACTTCAGACGACTTAATGAGTCTTTGTTTGTTTGATTGATTTTGTCTTTTAAATTGTTTTTCATTCACAGCTTTTAACAAAAACATTGAATGTTTCGGAGATTTGAACAAATTGAATATCTCTTACAGCATTGTTCCTAACTGATTAGATGCTGGATCAGTTAAAAAATTTAATTGAGGTTCATCAGCTCAACCCAGGCCAGTAGTTGTATAGAAACAAGAAGACCACTTGATTGCATCCAAATTAAAGTTATTTTACAGAAATAATAGGATCATTTGGTTTCATACTAATTAACTTTTTTCTAATGAAACAATAGGGAGACAGACCAGAGATCGTACAAAAACAAAAGATTTAATGGGAGACGAACTTCAACAACAAACCCGTGACCAATTAACTCTCAAATATTCTTGGATTTTGCCACTTTTTTCCACCTGATTTAGGTAGTTACATGAATTAATTATTTTGTTAATGAATAATACCACAAATAAGAGCATGCTATGCATTTTTAAAGCAAAATATAATTAAAATATAGAATATCCATGGGCCACAATCACCAGCTATATCAAGGTAAGATTTTAACTTAACGATAAAATAGTTGAAACGAGTTAACTTTTTTTGTAACTGGTTGTACGATATAGTGGGGTCATTTCATTTACTCAAAGTTGTATTTATTAAAATACCCTTATTTCAAAGCAACTGAACTGTTGTCAATAAATTCCAATTCTCATAATAGTAATCATCATTAGGCCCATGGACGCTGTGATCGTTAAGGGGAGCGCATGGACACATCAACAATTTTCTCTACATTAGTTTCCATGTCTCACATACAAACACGTCAATAGGAAGCTATCTTTAGCCTTGAGTTTAGCTGTTTCCAGTAGTGTCCATGTCTCAATACTTAATGACCTACATGTAGAAGAAAATCAGAAGCTCCGAGACTAATGCTCTTCGTATGGCTTCCTGGAAGACCCCCCCTCCACAAATAGCTGGCCCCGTCCCCTGAGGGGACGTAACAGCTGGGAAACCCATACCCGGAGCGGTCGCTTCTGAAGCAGCCACCTGGGCATCCAAGATAGAAAGTCAAAAATGCTTCCCACTAAATTGAACTCACAAGGAGGGGTAGAATTCCCTACATCGACCTACTACCACTTTGGTGCCACCCCGGCAAAGCATACGGGTCTCAATGGTTAGGACCGCCGCTAAGTGGGGGATCATCAATGACATACCTAGGGTGCAACCCCAACTGGAAGGTTTTTTCAGAGCTGGCGTCCACTGCGTTCTTCGCGGTTCTTGCTAATCCTTACTGGCGCTCCAGGCCTTTAACCAGCACCGATCAATTGCGTTGTTAGTGAAATGAGGGGACGAAACGGTCGCTTTGGAGTAACCGACCCTCAAAGGATACTTTGGTTTTCATCAACGACATTGCACCTAGGTGCTTTTTTTTACGATCCGTACAGCAACTGCAATCATATGTGACTAGCACCTAACAACTAACATATCGGACTTCGGCAATGCTTGCCTGGAGTTATCGGTTTCGAGTCGCAGGTCATGGTCAGGTCAGTTCCCACGACCCTACTCATCCGTCGAGCCCCGTGGATGAAACCCCTTCTCGAAGGAGAGAGTGGGTGTGGCAAAGCATTAGGTTCTCCGCGCAAACACAGCATTCATCTCATGTGATGCAAGGGTCCCATACTCTTGTATGACAAAGATTTGTATTTTATTGATTTGTTTTAAATGTGTATGTTGCCAACATATACAAACCTTGCTCATTTTTGAATTTTCAAAAATTAGCTAGTACATACTTTATTGACTTTTAATAAACAAGATTATCGATAGAGGTCATATTATTCATTTTGACAAAATATGTTTTGATTTTTAAGAAATAAAATCTATTGGTTTCACTGCCCGTACATAAGTTAATATTATACCATTACTTAAAGATAGTATGGCTATATTGCTTGCCACTTCTAACAGGAAATCTTCTAATAGTAATGTTTTTTTTTAGATGGACACACTTTTAAAAAAAAATAATGAAAGATTCAAGTTAATATATAAATGTAGGTATATTGAGATGAAAGTATCTTATCAGCTTTTTGTTAATTCTTCGTTAATTTTAGACAGCTTACTGGACTTGAACAAGGAGAAACAGTTTCGTAATTTTATTATGCTTACAATTTTGATAACTTATTGATTCTTCAGTATTTATGCTTATAAACGTGGTTCCGTTAAAATGTTGTCTAAAAATAGAAAGCTACACAATGAGTTATTAAGTTTTCCTGTCTTCAAAACGACAAGCTAATTAGAGAAAAGTATTGCGTTCTAAGCATATTAATTATTTGTTTCTAGTCTTGCATTGTTATCAGTAAATTTTGATATGTCTTAGTTGTACTGGTTTGATAAGGCAACTCATCAACGTTTGAATAGGATATGGGAAAAATTAGAATTTGTATGCGTTTTTTATTGCATACGGAAAAAAGAAAAGTGTTTTTATCCTTTGTCTATAGGAGAGTTATATCATGTTCATTTTGTTTTGTATTCTAAAGTTAAAATTAATTGCTACTTTGCATTGCGATATTCTATCCTTCAGTATGTCTCGGTTTAATGATTTAGCTAATGGTTTTGATATTGTAATGTTACAATTTTCTAGTTATGAATATGGCAGCTTTTTAAAAAAAATTGCTCCCAGTTCATCAAAGTTTTCTCTGGTCGTTTGGTTCCAGATTATTATATACACATTTTCTAGTACAGGTCTCACCTAAGTAAAGTATTTTTTTTTAGATTTATATTATTACTAGCAAAATACCCGTGCACCTCAGCTGAAAAGTAGGATTTCAAATAGTGATGAGAACCCGCGTTCCGAAATTTTGGATGATGGGACCATAAGTACAAAGACCATTGGTACTTTTCAATATAGTGACTGACATCGGCACAATACCGACGAAATAAGTTCATTAATCGTTGTCGTTAGAGCCATTTTCGTGAAGATTGGGCAATTAATAAAATAAAAACATGGCCAACGTTATTGATCGTTAAATCCGTTACGCGTAGAATTTTGAAATTAAACCTTCTTAACAGAGCGGTTACTTGAAAATTAGTGTTTGTTAATTATCATCGTGATATTGTTCACAATAACGACCTAAAGTTTCATGCTTTTACCTACACGGGATGTTGAAAAATTAGTAACGATTGAGTGCGTGAGTCAGTTTTTTTTTCCTTCCTTTTATTAGTATAGATTACATTAATGTAAGTTACTCTTTATAATACACATTTTGTATATATAAATTTAAATAATTAATTGACAAAGGTATTTATGATTTTTTGTCCCCATTTATTATTGCCTCTAAGTATTTTATATTTTTCGGATGTATTATTAGTGTTCTGGGGTATAAATAGTTTAAAATTATTTCTTTATTCTTCTTTGTTTCTCTAATCTCAGTAGTGTCAATCTTATAATTTTATTTTTTCTCAAGATCACATAATTATCATGCCAAGTTTATACTTAATGTTTAACTTTGTTTAGAAATACAAGAGAAATATCTACCTATTTGTGTAATAATACCAAGTTAGTTCCTAACGTCCCAAATTGTTTGAAACATTGAAACTAATGGTTTCATAGAAATTCATTTATCTAAGCGAATAAAGGGCAAAAAGCCCTCAATAAATCAAATACTCAATCACTCACTCACACACTCACTCACTCACTAGCTCACTTAATCCATAGTTCACTCACTGATTCAACTACTCAATCACAGACTGACTAACTCACTTACTAACTCACCCACTCTCTAACGCACTCACTCACTGAATTAGTGAATCACTCATTCAATCATTTACTGATTCACTGACTCACTGAATAACTGAATCACTTACTCACTGACTGACTCACACTTTCAATTATTTACTGACTCTCTGACTCACTGAATAACTGAATCACTCACTCACTGACTGACTGACTGACTCACTCAATTATTTACTGACTATCTGACTCACTGAATAACTGAATCACTCACTCACTGACTGACTGACTGACACACTCACTCAATTATTTACTGACTCTCTGACTTACTGACTCATTTACTCACTGACTGACTGACTCACTCACTCATTTACTGACTGACTCACTCACTCACTCAATCATTTACTGCCTCACTGACTCACACACTGACTCAATCATTTACTGCTGACTCACTGACTCACTCACTCAATGACTCACTCACTCACTGACTGACTGACTAACTCACTTAATCATTTACTGACTCACTCACTCACTCACTTAATCATTTACTGACTCACTCACTCACTCACTCACTCAATCATTTACTGACTCACTGACTCACTCACTCACTGACTGACTGACTCACTCACTCAATCATTTACTGACTCACTGACTCACTCACTCAATGCCTCACTGACTGACTGACTGACTGACTCACTCAATCATTTACTGACTGACTGACTCACTCACTCACTCACACACTCAATTATTTACTGACTGACTGACTGACTCACTCATTCACTCAATCATTAACTGACTGACTCACTCACTCACTCAATCATTTACTGACTCACTGACTCATTGACTCACTTTGTAGAGTTTCCAAAACCGAAATAAATATTTAAAAGAACATACATGTGTTGCAGCTGAACTGTTTACTTAAAGTAAATGAAATGTTTTGTTTTCCTTAAACAACAAAGTGTACCAAAAGTTTTATAAAAAAACATTCCATTTTCCAAACTATGTATCAAGCAATAGCGTTAAAAAAATTCATCTTGTACCAACATAATTACTGTACAAAACACACATGTGTAAAACTTATGTTTGTTGGACATAAGTTCGTTCGTCCGTCGATACGACAAGGACCACTCTAGTCATCCGAGGGTTGTCTGTGCGTGCGCAGATGGCTGATTAGGCCGATCCTTGCACGAAAGGTTCGAGAACAGAAGGGACAAGGCACGAGTGCGACATCTCCTGGAGGGTTGACAGCATGGTCCTTTCGGGCTTGCCTCTTCTTTTCTGCGGCGGTGATCCGGTTTGCCTCGCATGACCCGGCACCTTCGTGGATGGAAGAGCGCCAGGTGGATCGGTCCATTGCAGCAAGTTCCCACGTGTCTGGGTTTATGGCAAACGCCTTCATTGAGGCTTTTAGTGTGTCTTTGAAGCGTTTTTTTTTGCCCACGGTGGGACCGCTGGCCATACTGGAGCTCACCAAAGAAGATTCTCTTTGGCAGTCTCTCGTCTGGCATTCGGACAACGTGCCCTGCCCAGCGAAGCTGGGTCTGCATCAGGAGGGTGAAGATGCTGGGGAGACCTGCCCTGGTCAGTACCACTGTGTCTGGAATTTTGTTCTGCCACTTTATGCCGAGAATCTTCCTGAGGCTTGTCATATGAAATTGGTTAAGCTTTCTTGCACGGCACTGATAAACAGTCCGAGTTTCACAAGCATATAGCAGTGTGGGGAGCACCACTGCCCTGTACACTTTCAGCTTGGTCTGGATGGTAATGCCCCTTCTGTTCCAGACATTAGGGTACAACCTGCCAAAAGTGGAGCTGGCTCTAGCAATTCTGACGTTCACTTCGTCATCGATGGTGACATTTTGAGACAGTGTGCTGCCTAGGTATGTGAACCGGTGCACTGTGTTGAGTCTCTGGCCGTTGACAGTGATGTTGGGCTCTACGTAGGGCCTTCCAGGCGCGGGCTGATGGAGGACCTCAGTCTTCTTAGTGTTGATTGTTAGACCAAAGTGTGTGCAAGGCTCTGGAGAACAGGTTTACACTGAATTGCATGTCGGCTTCTGAGACAGCGTTGAGGGCACAGTCATCAGCGAACAGCAGATCTCTGATGATGTCTGTCATAACCTTGGATTTTGCCTGGAGCCTCCGAAGGTTGAACAGCTTGGCATCTGTGCGGTACTTCAGGTTGACACCAACATCCTCGTCTCTGAAGGCCTCTGTCAGCATGGCGGAAAACATGAGGCTAAACAGTGTTGGTGCCAGGACTCAGCCCTGCTTGACCCCGTTTGTGACTTGGAAAGGATCAGAAAACTCCCCGCTGTCCTGGACTCTGGCCTGCATGCCCTCGTGGAATTATTGCACCAAGACGATGAATTTTCTTGGGCAACCGTACTTGGCCATGATCTTCCACAGAACCTCTCTGCCAACAGTGTCAAAAGCCTTGGTCAGGTCGAAATAGGTGGAGAACAGGTCGGAATTCTGCTCCTGATATTTCTCTTGCAGCTTCCTGCAGCGAACACCATGTCGATGGTTCCTCGCTCTTTTCGGAATCCACACTGACTTTCAGGCAGGAGTCCTTGGTCAAGGTGGACTGTGAGGCGGTTGAGGAGGATTCTGGCAAGGATCTTTCCTGCGATAGAAAGCAGGTATATGCCTCTGTGGTTGTCACAAGCCTGTCTACTTCCTTTTCGATTATATAGATGTATGATGGTGGCATCTTTGAAGTCCTGCGGGATCGTCTCTTGCTGCCATATTAAGAGAAACAGCTGGTGGAGCCTTTCAGTCAGGGCTGTTCCCCCCTCCTTGTAGACCTCAGCTGGTATGGCGTCAGAACCAGGTGCTTTGCCACTGGAGAGAAGATAGATTGCTTTCTGGGTGTCGAGCAAGAATGGGGGGTCATCCAGTGCTTTGTTTGTGGGCACTTGGGGTAGACGATTGATGGCTTCTTCGTTGATTGTCGAAGGGCGATTTAGGACGTCATCGAAATGTTCGACCCATCTGTCCAAGATCTTCTCTTTGTCTGTGATGAGAGTGTTACCGTCTGCACTGAGGAGAGGGTTTGATCCTGAGGGCGTAGGGCCATACACTTC
Organism: Ampullaceana balthica; assembly: GCA_944989445.1. Classification (NCBI taxonomy): domain Eukaryota; kingdom Metazoa; phylum Mollusca; class Gastropoda; family Lymnaeidae; genus Ampullaceana; species Ampullaceana balthica. The sequence goes on from CALYLW010000992.1 coordinate 226,597, forward strand.
TTTCAAAGCGTCGTATAAGTTTTTATAGTCACGCCTGTCTGCATAGCCTTGGATCTCGTCAGCTTTGTTGTCGAGCCAATCGTCCTGCATCTGACGGAGCTTCTGCTGAACAGTCTTGCGTATCTTGTTGAGTGCATCTCTCTTTGCCGTGGACTTGGGGTTATTGAGGTAAGCTTGGTGAAGATGGTGTTTCTCATCCAATAGCTGCTTGATGTCTTCGGAGTTCTCATCGAACCAGTCCTTATGTTTCCTGGTCTGGGGGGCCAGGTTTTCTGTAGCGGTGGTGTAAATCAGCTCTCTGAGTGTTGCCCAGTCGACCTCTACGCTCTGGTTTCTCAGAGAGGTGTATTTCAAGCACTTTTTCAGAGCATCTACAAAGGACTGTTTGCCGCTGTCGGTATTCAGTTTGGCAACATTAAGCCGTTTCGGGGCCTTCTTCCCTTGCTGGCGTCGTTTAGGCTAAATGCGGATGTTGAGCTTGGTGATGATTTGGCCTTGGTCTGTCCAGCATTCAGCACCGCACATGGATTTGGTAACTCGTACATCCTGCCTGTCCCTCTTCCTCTTCCATCAATAAGATTCCAGTGCCTCGATCGGGGGTGCAACCATGACGTCCGGTTACGAGTGGGGAGGCGGAAGATCGTGTTGGTGATCAGCAGTTCAAGTTCAGCGCAGGTCTGGAGTAAAAGAAGACCGTTGCTGTTGCATTGACCCACTCCATGGTGTACAAGGACTCCTTCTCAGGCAACGTTGTCCTTGCCAACTCTTGCGTTGAAGTCACCTAGCAAGCTGAGTTTGTCCGCCTTTGGAACGTCGGCAATGACAGTGTGAAGTTCTTCGTAAAACTTTGCCTTTGCGTCATCTGGATTAGTCATGGTTGGAGAGTAGGCACTGATGATGGTGAGGTGCTTCTTTCCAGCCAGTGGGAGTTTCATGGTCACGAGCCTGTGGTTCACTCCCTTGGGAAGTCCAGCCAGCTTTCCGAAAAGAGTTGTCTTAACTGCAAACCCAACGCCTGCCTCACGTCGCTCCTCGCTGGGTCTGCCACTCCAGTAAAATGTGTAACCATATCCTCTTTCGCAGAGCTCTCCTTCTCCCGCGAGCCATATCTAGCGAGTTCTTTACCAATCAGTGCTGTTCTCCTCTGAGGTCTGTCTGCATCGTCTCTGTCCAGGAGTGTGCGCACATTCCATGCGCCCAATATGAGAGGAAATATCCTTGTTTTCTTCTTTTTGTTGAAATGGATGACAAAAGTGACTTGCGCGGTGATTTGGATTTAAGTGAGAAGGAGTTGCGCAGTTCGTCGATCTCACTCTCTCGCCCGAGGACATCTTATCCAGCGGCAGGACTACGTCGAGACAGCTGGTGATGGAGACGGGTGCAGTGGATGGCCATGATGTCCTGTGTGTCTTGTCATGCCCTTAGCGTTCCACAACGCTTTGCTGAGATTCGCCTTTTTGACCGTTGACCAACTAGTGGTTCTGTGAGAGCCACTGGTGAGAACTGTGAGAGAACTTCCGGATTAATATTAATAGTATTAACAGCCACAAAATGACAAAACCAAGTAGAATACAACCAGACGAGCATAGAGGGAATTCATTTCGAAGATCAGTTCCTTGATAACTTTAATTTGCTTAATTTACATTTGTATGTTGTATATTTCTCCAGCGCTTGATTGTTTTTGTCTTTTAATGACAGCAGAGAAATTTAAACCTAAGTAAACATGTACCAACATACATTACTGTACAGAACTAAAATGTGTAAAGCTTATGTTTGTTGGACCTACGAAAACGTGTACGAAAGATAACTTGTTTACAATTCTGTGTATAAGACTACATTGTTGCTGTTGTAGAAAAATTAGCATCGACAAATTTTTAACACATTAGTTGGTTAGGTAAAATAATAATTAGTTGACGTTTAACAAAATAAATCTTTGTTGACCACCTTGTAATAAAATCATGAGACCAATTATTTATATTTAAATCAATACAATTTCAATTAATATTTTGTGTGCTGTGTGAAGAGTATATATTAGCCTTCTACGTTGTATTATTCGTGTCATTTTTCCAGGAGATGAAATTTACTAATTTCACACTAGGGCGTTTGATAGGTAGCTTTTTATTTTGATAAAATGTTGAACAGCATTTAAAAAAGTTTTTAGACATAACGTTGAGTGATCTTTTCGCATAGCCTAGACATTTTTTTAATATTATAAACCCTTGACTAAAGTAACGTGTCGTCATTCGCATGAATAAGGAGAACTCAAGACATGTCAGTATTCCAAATACATCTACTGATTGCAGTTTGCTTGTGTGTTATTTCAAGTCTATGTTACGGACAATGTAAGTTATCATATAATATGATAATAGCAATTTTTTAATCTATTTGATTACCTTCTTAAAATTATACAACTGTAGGAAGGCCGTTCATTTTATCAAAGTTAAATTGATAACATTAGAGTAAAATTGTATAATGTAACTGTTTACAAATAAGAATTAATTATATTTTTCAGCCTTAATTTTAATTTTCGTACACACACACAAACATATATATATATATATATATATATATATATATATACATATATATATGTATATGTATACATATATATATATGTATATGTATATTTATTTATTAATATATGTATACACATATAAGCAGAGGATTTCAATACCTTAATAATTTGCTTTACTAGAGCAGAATATGTCAATATATTAAAAAAAAACTAATTTTTGTGATTTTTTTTTATTTGATTATTTTAGTTCGCATAGTTATAATATGATTTAATTTTGCTATGTGTTTACTTTTCTACGACTCAAATCTAAGGTTTTTGTTTGTTGTTTGTGTGGATGAAATGGATCGTAAACCGTTTTTGTTAAATAGACACATGCATATAACCGGTCGCATATAATTTCCACACTTTGTAGTGCATCATTTTGAAACTTCTATCTTATATTCATGTCATTTATAAAATATTTAAATAATATTTCACCTGACATTTCAAATTGTGTATTTATGTATACCAAAGTAACGTGTACAGAGGATTCACCAGTAAATGTAACAGAGTATGCAACACCAGGAAACAATAAATTAGACTGTAGACGCCCTTTTCATGGAGTAGACGCAACGTAAGTAATTTACATTATTTGTCTGAAGAACAGAGAAGCGTGTTGATAATGTTTATAGATAATTTTAAGGTATTTACGAAATAAATAATTTTAGTGCAGCAATGTTAAAGTGTTTTGGTTGTAAAAGGATTATAATTTTTAAATCTTTGGAATGGAAGCTTCGATTGAATGTTTTTAGAAAGGATAGAAAAACTTATGTGGAATCGCTTTTGTGCAAGTGTAATAAATGTTTAGCTTTAATCCTACAGAACTAATTTTTACAAAACTACATTATATATTCTTATTGCAATGGTAAACTGTTAATTCAAGAATTTTAAAATAAAACTATTTCGTGCAAAATTAGCAAAAGAATTGGTGTAATAACTAAAAACGTTGTTGCTGAAAGAATCATTATGTTTGTGTTCAAGGATAGGGCTTTAGGAGTTGTTAGGGGGTGTATCTCCATTGATGAAACCATCTAGGATGTTGTCGATGATAACACCTACTTTGGCAGTAACATCACAAGCACACACTCACTGGAAAAAGTAATAGAAACCAGGATCGGTAAGGCCGCATCGTTAATGGCAGTGTTTAACAATGCACATCTCAATAAATGGACTAAAATCACTGTTAACAGGCCTGCATGCTCAGCACACTCCTTTATGTCAGGGAGTGCTGGACGACCTACGCAAAGCAAATAAGTGGCTTAACAGTTTCCACTTGAGGAGCTTGTGTAGGATCCTACACACTAAGTTGAACGATAAAATCACAAATGTGGACGTATCATGAGAAGACATAATATGCTGAGTGTGCCCTCAATCCCGAGTGAAGGGCGTCTGTGGTGGTTGGGCCTTGTCCACATGATGTGATTGGAGCGTCTGTTTTGGTGGGGCCATGTCCACATGATGGGATTGGAGAGTCTGTTTTGGTGGGGCCATGTTCTTATGATGGGCTTGAAGCGTCTTTGGTGGTGGGGCTATGTCCATAGGATGGGTTTGTAGCGTCTGTGGTGGTGGGGCTATGTCCATAGGATGGGTTTGTAGCGTCTGTGGTGGTAGGGCTATGTCCATAGGATGGGTTTGTAGCGTCTGTGGTGGTGGGGCTATGTCTATAGGATGGGCTTGTAGCGTCTGTGGTGGTGGGGCTATGTCCACATGATGGGTTTGTAGCATCTGTGGTGATTGGGCTATGTCCACAGGATGGTCTTGTAGCGTCTGTGGTGGTGGGGCTTTGTCCACATGATGGGTTTGTAGCGTCTGTGGTGATTGGGGCTATGTCTAAAGGTTGGGCTTGTAGCGTCTGTGGTGGTGGGGCTATGTACACAGGATAGACTGCTTGCAGCGCACACCTAAAATACTTGCTTTACGGTAAGCTGACAACTGGTCTGAGGAAAAGACGTCGACCCTGACTGTGCGACAAGGACGTCTGCAAGAAAGACATGTTATAGGCGTGCTTCGACCATAAAACGTGAGAAGCCATTTCTAGCAAGCGCACCCTCTGGCGGGTGCGTGATGGTACTCAAACTTCAGAAGTCAACATCACAGCTAGGAGTGAACAGAGAAGAAACAGGAGAAAAGTGGGGGAAATGAAGCAGGAGTCAACGGCATTGTATCTTGAGGACGGACGGATCCCACACCATACCTTAGTGGGTGTATCTGGAGTAATTTTTGAAAGCAGAATGAAGGTTTTAGAAGAAGTTTGGAAACGGCGTTACTGTAAAGATAAATAAATATTCCTTAAAAGGGCATGGGGGATTTTGTGAAATGATTGAGAATGTTCATTGATAGAAAGGGCGACACTTTAAAAAAACATAAATATTGTGTTTAGGTTCATGCTTGGAGACGTTGATGTTGCTCTGGTAGAAAAATTCAATGTGTAAACATTAGGGCTAGTAATTATTAATTTAAATTCAATCGTTAACTTTTGAAACATTAACGATTATTTAATATTTAAATTAAAATGTATGATGTAACAAGTAACACCTATAAAATGAACTTGTTGAAAATCTAAACAACACTCGAAAGTCTCCTTTATATGTCATTTGTTAACCAACAACGCAAAAAGACAAGTGTGTTGACATTTTTTGGTTCAAGGTCAAGTGATGAGTGGGTCTAATTGACAATATAAACAGCCGAGTTGAACAGCTATTCATGTGGAACTGAGTTAACTGGTATGCACACAAAGGTCTTGGCAAGCAATGACATTTTCGGAAATCAGCTTTCATTAAGTTTCCACCATTGTAGAGGGTTAATGGATTCACGAACTTTCATCTCCATTTTGTAAAACTGTAATTCATCATAAGAGCTATCGTCATTTTCTTTCTCTGAGTCAGACTACATTACTGCCCTTAGCTTAATACGCTTTTCATTTGGTTGTATAAGTAGGCGAAGTGTTAGAACCTTGGTAGGCAACCTTTATCAAAATTTTTAAGATTCCCGTCAGTCAATAGATTAAAACCAAAATGTTCGTGTAATCGTCAAGACATTTGTTATTATTTGTAGGCCGCTATTTTGTATTATTTTCTTTACTTTTTGACTTCCAATAATTTGTAAGTGATTGGTCGATTAATCGTTATAAAAATTAATCGTTAACATATTTTTACGTTTAACAAAAATTAATCGATAATTTCTGCAGCCCTAGTAAAAATTTAGTAATTGTGGGTAAGAGATTATGAAAACTCTTAATGCAGGCATGGCAATGATATGTGCAATTTTTAAGAGATGTTGTTTTTTCAATAGTATAAAATGTCGAGGTGTTGATTATAAACTATGATTGAAAAGTGTAGGAAATTAGTTGGAGCTAGGATGTGAAATTTAATGTTGCTATATGACTGAGGTTATAGTAAATTAACAGAGAATTAACCGTTGCAATATTGGAGAAAGATGTATAAGAGAAATATGAATTTTATTATTGTAACGATGGTGACGTTTTCTTACAGTTACTTGAAAGTTGTTAGTGCTAGATTTGATGATTTCTTATTGCGAATGGAAAAAGGTGTATGACAAAAATGTGGGCATGTACTTGTTCAGAGGCGTTATATAGGAGTTAATGCAAGTAACTTCAACAATCATACATTGTCAATTTTCTGCAACAGTTGCACTTCTTCAGTCAGATATTTTCAACTGATGTCAACTGAGTCACTTAAAAATCAGATAGGGTCAACTGATGCCAACAGAGGCACTTCAACAATCAGACATTTACAACTGATAGCAACAGTCCATTTATTATCTTATCTTATCTTATCTGTTTACAGACGATCCTTCTATACAGAAGATTATTGCGTCATACGCTTATCTATGGTTTGTGATTAGTTCTGAATTGTTATTAAATATTTAAATGTTAATAAAGTGTTGGTTTTCCTGGATTCTTCAGGCAACCAAATCCACGCTCGAATTCCGGACGGGAATAACGAAAATGTGTATGTGTTTGTTCTTGCATACGGAATAAGAAATGTGTTTTTATCCTTATGTCTATCTGAGGGTTGTATTAAGTTATCTTTGTGTTGTATTTCTAAATTAGAATTAATTGCTTTATGTATGATTACTACTTTTCTTGATTCTTCTATCCTCTAGTGTTTAAAGGTGTAATGATTTAACATGGTGTTATTCTTGTCAGTTTTGAATATTCTCCAGTAATGAATCTGGCAGCTTTTTTTTGAATTTGTTCTAGTTTATCAATGCTTTCTTTGGTGGATGGGTCCCATACAGAAGATGCATATTCTAGTACAGGTCTCACCAAAGTGAGGTAGCATTTTAGTTTTATATCTTTATTACATTTGTTAAAGTTTCTTTTTACTAAGCCAAATGTTTTGTTTTATTTTTTAATAACTTCATTGACATGGGGATTCCATGATAGTTTCTCATTTATTAAGACTCCTAAGTATTTTGCATCTTTATTAAACAGACAAAGGCATATGAAGGCAACATAGTAACGTTAACAATCAGACATTGTCAACTGACTGCAACATAATCACTTAGACAATCAAAAATTATCAACTGACGGCAACAGAGTCACTTCATAAATCAGACATTGTCAACAGACAAACATGTAGTCACTTTAACAATCAGAATGTTTTTGGTTTTTTTTGTTTTTTTTAAAATACGTTTTTAAACTATAAATAGCATTTGTTTTTGTTTTTTAATACGTAAGTCATTGAGAACAAGGTATGTTAACGACTAACAATAATGCTTTGGTGGCCAATATTACTTCTTATATTGTTGTATAATGTACCATACGTAAATTCGTCAGATCAGCTCAATCCGTCATTACTTAACATTTAGTGCCACAAAAACACTAGTCTGTGCTCTTGTACTGGCTCGTATGGATTACTGCAATTCTCTTCTGTCAGGTGTGCCAAAACAATGCATTGAAAAACTACAGAAAGTTCAAAATTCAGCTGCCAGACTGGTGCTCAAGGCAAAAAAACATGACCATGTTACTCCACTTCTTCGCTCACTTCATTGGCTGCCTATACAAGCCCGTATTGATTACAAAATGGCCGTTCTCTGTCACAATTTCTTTTCGGACTCATGCCCATCGTATCTTACTGAACTTTTGTCGGTCTACTCACCCACTCGCAAGCTAAGATCTTCTGCAGACACACGCGTTCTCTCTTTTCCTACGACACGCACCAAAACGTTTGGTGAAAGGTCGTTCTCTTTTTGTGCAGCCAAACAATGGAATTCTCTACCATTACACATACGTAGTATTCAAACAACCAAGTCCTTCAAGACTGCACTTAAGAATCATCTTTTCAAAATTTATTTTTAAAATTGATGAAACAACATTACTTGTAAATGATTAACGTAGCTTATGTATAATGTATTGTAATTTTGTGTGTTTGTTGTGATATGAATGTTAATTTAATACTTATAAGTATGTTATTTCTTTCATGTAAAGCGCTGTGAGCCCAGTTCCTTACTGGGATATAGCGCTATATAAATAATCAATTTATTATTATTATTATTATTAATTTAAAATCTGTGAACAATATGAGCTATTTACATATGCACATACAGATCCAATAAATTTATTTTTCAGTTACTCTTGGAAATGGTATGATCCCTTTCGATATCAATATGTACCTATATTTGACAACGAAAATGTGATGATCATTGATTATGGAGCTGGATTACAATTTGACCAAGTCCCTAATAACACACGGTTCAAGTGCGAAATTGAAAAACCTAACAACGAGCTCACTGGTCCGATAGAGTACAACGTCATCCAGTCTCGTATGTTTTGCCGAAATTGTCTTGATAAGCATTGTTTTTATCATAACTCAATTTTACACGCTTTTTATTTAAGTCACAAAAATTATTTGTTAAATCAGTCATGTTTGTATGTTGTATTCGTCAAACCTTGTAAAGTAAAATTAAACTATTTCTGATTGTCCTAGATATCTGAAAATTTTACAACATACTAATATTGGATTACAATGCATTGTATCAAAATTGCAGATGTATCGAATGTGAAGTAATTAAATTAATGCATTTAAGTTTATCTCTATTTAGCATATTTATCCGTCTGCTATTGTTTACATCAACGTGCGTGTATTTCCATCCAACGATGACGAAATTCCCCGTGTTTAACAGCTCAGTAATATGAAACTAAATCTAAATTGGCATGATAATACATGAGGAGTAACATGAGTTTTGATTATTCATACATTCCCTTTATCAATTATGCCCCTTCTCACACGAACATTTTTAAAAATAAAATACTTTTTAAAAAATCACTATTCATTTCTCTTTGCAACTATTCTTTTGCATATAGATAAATATTTCTAATTAATATGATTGTAGCATGTATATTATCAACCTGGTGAAACTTTTAATGTTTAGAAATATTCATGCAAATTTGTATTTATGTGTCACAGCCCTGTACATGATAGAGAGTTATGATACGCGTCCCACGCTTTTATGTGGAGTGGATAGGTTCATGGATTTCACCATAAATCATAGAGCATTTTTATTTTCCTCTTTTTAGCAAAAAAGCGTGTTTTTAGAAATTTTTTTTTAAAAATATATTTGTATGTAAACTTTAAAAGTATAAAAAATAAATATAACATTATTAATTTGTCTCAATAATCAATGATGCCTATAAAATACAATTTATAACTTGATAGCGATAAATTGATTAAGAAATGCTTATATTATAAACACAATTTTTTCGATGTGTGTAACTGCTGTAAATTTTGTTTCTTTATTTGCTTGTTTTTGTGTTTTTCATATATTTGTATTAAATTCATGCATGCCTATTTCTTTATCTGTTACATGTCATTCACACTAATTTGTTCCAATTTATTTTACAGTCACAGCTTTATCTCACAAAGCTTCTTCTTTAACTGTAATGATCCAAACACTATTTCACTTTACATTCCTTTAACTGTACGGATTCCAACACTATCTCACTTAGCATTCCATTTTACATATATATATGCAAGAGTGATATTGTGTGTATGAAATGGAGGACAAAACTGTTGGAATTCACAAATTAACAACAACAAAAAAATGATACAATGATACCTCGAGATCCGAATACTTCAAGATTCGAAAAATCCAAGAAACGTAAAGGCCACTCAAAGAATATTTTTGTCAAGGTGCGAAAAAAAAGGATCCAAGATACGAAAAACATGCAGCTGAAAACATTGGGGAAACCTTAAATTCATTAAAAATTCCAACAAAAGTTCTTGCTTGGTTAAATGATTTGCCTGGCTCATTTCAGAAACATTGTAGTAACAATAATAAAAAAAAACTTCAATTTGATTATTATTTGCTTAGAGACCATTAGTAATTGAATAATAAAAAATATTTATTTTAAAAAATAAGACAAGAAGATGGTGGAATTGGAGGAAACAAAATAAAGGATCAAACTGAAAGTTAGGAGGCGCAAAAACAAAAAATCTTTATTTAACAAACAAACAAAAAAATTAAGCGAAAAAAAAGACCATTTTAATAGTTATGTTACGTTTTTTAGTGTACAGTTGAACTAAAGGTGTTTATGTGGCATAAATTAATGCAAAGTTTGTACATAACGTTTTATTTTCATAAAGTTAAGTGTTTCGTAATTAATTATGTAATGTTTTCTGCCATTCATTCTCCTCTCCTAATCACCTTCTTCGAAACTTCGCCTTATCGCCTTTTTCGAAAGAAACTTTATGTACTTATTATTTTTCATTTATTTTATTCCGCATTCATTGGTATCTTATTATTTATTTGATTTATAATATGTACTGTTAGGGATTGAGGAATTCTACTTTAAAAAAAAATTGTTTTCCATAGTTTCAATGTTAGTGTTCTATTTGTGTGGCTTGAAACTGATTAAGTATTTTACTTGTAAAACTTTAATTTAAGATACGACAAATGTAAGATATGAAAAGCCACCCTATATGGGATTCATTTCGTATCTTAAGGTACCAATGTATATTTTCCATTATTAAAATCTTATGAAATAAGATTGACAACGATGAAGTTATAGAATAAATTTGTTTACTATGTACAATATACTTTTTAAAAAAATATGTTTAAATGTAAATAGGGTCAACAAGTTATTTCTAAAAAAAATGTTTTATACAAACTTTCCTGAATTTTTAAGTGAACCAGTGCCACATTCATTTACTATTTTCTATTTGTCAAAAATATACATTAATTTGTAACCAATAATTGCCTTAAGACTTTTCAGAACTTGATACGACATGTAACATCACATATATACAATATAAAAGCCCAAGTCACTCACTGTCTGTTCCGTAACACTGGGGGACATAGTACAACAGTCAATAGCAGTCAGCATATTTTTTAAATTGAAAATATAGGCGTTAATCATAATCATTTAGGTTTCGAGATTAACAGAGCATGTGGTGTTTCTCGCCCAAAAATATTATATGACGCCAATTACCCAAACACTAATAAAAATACTTTGTGTACATTTCAGGAAGTTTAATTTTTTGTATTTATCAAACAAGGATGTGTTACTTGGGCTTTTGAAAGAAGTTTGCTCCGTAGGCGCCATACAATTCCTAGTAACTGATAATTTCATACAGGCAACAGCACTTAAGTTATACTTGCATACACGCAATAGCACATAACTTATAATTTCATACATGTAACAAATACTTTTAAACATGTAACATCACATAACTTATAATTGCATACATGTAACAGCCCATAACTTAAAGCCTTGTTTAAATCAATTTTCAGGTGGGTAAAATTGATCTATAATGTTCAATGAAATAGACCAACAAATTTGAGAAAATGTAATTACTTAAGTGGATTACTTCGGTCAGTTTAAGTTTAAATTGTGTATTTTTTTGACCCGACATCTGAACTTTGGACAACATTGATTCAATGATAGAACAATATCTACAAAATGTACACAAAACTATTGATAATAGTATGTGTAGATTTCTTATTCTTATGTAACATCTCCAAACATTTCATGGACATGTATAAAGCGTTTATACAATCTTTGAAAAAGTTAGTTCATTTAAGCAGCTTGTTTTCTACTTCTTGACAAGCTTTGTATGTGTGTGTGTGTACGGGTATGCGTGTTAAAGTTTTGGTAAAGGGTAAAAAAGAAGGTGCATTTAGTTCATGCCTACCATTTATTACTATTCATTATCAGAATAACTTATTTCCACAAGAAACACATGATGGCTTATCAGTTCTACAAATTAGACATGGGATAAACGCAAAAGATCATTTTTAAAGCGGTTTCACCACATGCTCATAAATAGTTTTTTTTATACAGATATATATTTGAACACCAGTTACTTACATCGAGGCAAAATAAATCAAGATCAAATCAGACGTCAAGAAAAAAGAATATTTTTATAAGAAATTAAAAAATTATTATAAAATATTTAATTTAATAAAAATAAATAATAATTTTCAAAAATAATTGATACAAATTACAATAAAAATAAACATATTCAAATTCTAAATCAAACAAAAACGAGAAAGCTGATTATATTTAGTTATTTATGTATTTATTTATTTTAATTAATTTTTAAAATAATATTCCAACAGAGATCACACAAACCAACCAAGGCGCTCCAGAAGTTCACTATTATGTTCAAGAGTATTCATTCCTAACTGTCAGATGTACAGTAGAAGGTACATTCGTCGGGGATGACATCAGATTCAATTGGTTTAAAGTTGTTCATGACGTTGAGACTTATATTTATAGCACAAATCGTATTCATGTGGATGCAAGAGGTAAATATCATGTTAAATACATCGCCTGTGTTCATTTACTACACACTGTATTTATCTGGATAATTGTAAGACGTGTGTAAAGATATTGCACTGTATTATTCATTGGGTAAAATCCGATTAAAACTTATCAAAAATAACGTATTTTTATAGTATGATTTGAATTGAAAGAAAATGTCATGTTTCTTTTTTCAGGAAATCTCAATTTTTCACCTGTTTTAATGAGTGACCACGACAGGTGGATTGATTCTAGATATTGGTACAAATGCGTGGTGAATAGTACTAAGCTTGGCATCAGCAAAGTAGGAAATAGGCTTGTGTTACACGTTGATCGCGCAAGTACGTAAACAAATTGCTCTAAGTAGGGCTATCAAAAGAGAATATCAATTGTAGTACAACCATGTCATATAGTTATTGTTCATTACCTATGAGCAAGTTTCACCCAAAAGCCAATTCAGAATCAGTGCCTTTATATCTGTCTCCCCAACAACCACAACCGAAAGACAACACATTTTTCTATCACACTAAAACCAACAGTGATTAGAAATCTCCAAATACAACCAGAATTAAATAAAATATTAGAAATTCTAAGCGCCCTGGAACAAGATAAGATACTACAAAAAACAGAAGAAAAAAACGAAAAAAAAATCGTCATTATTTTCATTAAAATAACTGAATATTCAAAGCGATCTATCTCTCTCTCTCTCTATCTTCTCTTTCTCTTTCTCTCTCTCTCTCTATATATATATATACATATAAATATAAATATCCTATATAGTAAGAGGGATTTTTCTGTCCGGTAATTGAAAGCGATTGGTCCCTCAAACGCCTACAGACTCTTACATCCAATCATTAGCGAATACAAGTTAAATCTCATTTACATATTGAACGACGTTCAAAAAGAGTTATTTTTGGTGCAATTGTTTTTCCAAGAGTTTATTTTGAGCTCTGCGTGTTGGGATTTGTAGTAAAAAAAAATTCTTTGCATGGAATATTTATTAAAACTATAATGTTAAGTATTTTGACGTGATACACATGGATGGCCGGTCCAGACGGCTGGTCTCTCGACAAACCACGGTATTGGGGAGGTAGGGTCTCTGGACAGACTGTGGTGTGGGGGGTAGGTAGGGTCTCTGGACAGACTGGGATGGTGGGAGGTAGGGTCTCTGGAAAGACACGGGTGGGGGTGAGGTAAGGTGTCTGGACAGGGCCTCTGGTTTAAATCTACGACGTGTGACATTGCAATTTCTTTTTGGAATCAGTTGAAGTGGATTTTGTGCTGTCCTACCATGAACTTCACATGTCACCCTACACTTATTTTCGTTCTTGGACGGGCTTTGTTGCTAGTATATATATATATATATATATATATATATATATATATATATATATATATATATATATATATATATATATATTGACTTTGTGGTAAACAAAATCACCTGATCAGCTTAGAATGACCCTGGCAGCATGTAAGTTTGTATTAAATTTGGAGTAACACATGTCACCCTACACTTATTTTCCTCCTTGGTTTGATTTGTTGCTAGTATATATATATATTTATAAATATATATATATATATATATATATATATATATATATATATATATATATTGACTTTGTGGTAAACAAAATCACCTGATCAGTTTAGAATTACCCTGGCAGTGTGAATGTTTGCATGAAATTTGGAGCGTTGAGTCTCAAATGTATCACTTGTAATACAAACATTCCCCAGTAGTGTTTTCACATGTATTTTACCAGTAATAGATTATGACATTTATATGATTCATATTTTACAAGTCCTGAATTACAAACGATTTTCTATCGCACAGGTCCAGACCGCATACTGACGCAACCAATGCTGCGATATTTATCACAAAACCTTCAAGCAAGGGTAAATGACTCTATCATTCTTGAATGCGTCTTCTCTAACGAGTAAGTATTTAAAAGTATCGAATGATTTTTTTTTAAAAATGCACTCGTTATATTCATGTTTACCTACAAGTGAGACTATTTTTTTTTATTATTGCTTTCTTACAGTGGTACAAGTGATCTTACATACAAGTGGTACCAGCCACTTGATGAAGAAGTAGGGATAAGAACAGATGACGTTTATGCATTCAAACAAAGATTGTTTATCGATCGCGTGCAACCCAATCACAACGGATATTGGTATTGTGCAGCTAATAATACAGAGTTCAGTTCATTTACATATGGGATTCAGGTAACAGTTACTTGTTAGCTAAACGATGATATGGGGACATGGTAAAAGAGAGATTCCTTCGAATTTTGATAAAGCGTGTAGACAAAATGCTAAAACATATAAATATAAATTTTGTTCAGTTATTTTGTTTAACTTATTTAAGCCTAGTTTGAAGTTTTTTTCTTTCTCGTTTTTAAAACAATTATTTTTGCAGGACGCGAATTCAGTTGATTAGTATATTGTAATATGTATTTCTGCCATGTATTGTATATGGTGTATCATATAAGTTAAATTCATTAATTCTATATAAAAAGAGAACACGTTCAATCTTTGTTTTCAATCTCTGATATATCACATTTTTAAAATAAAATTAAAGCGTTTGTATTTTGCGCTATGTGTGGTGTTCTCTTTTGACTGTTAGCAGCACCATATGTTTGTCTTCTAAACAAACTGTAGTAAAAATTGTTGCTTTAGCTTTGAAGAATAAAGAACATTTCAAACATGAAATTAACTGACTTGTTTTTTAATTATTAGTTAAATCTTTTTAGGTAACATTATAAACTTAATTTTAAAAGAAGTCACCAATTTGAAAGTTCCAAAGGCATAAACGCTTTTTAAAGCATCCTACGTGTAAGAATATTAATAATATGTTTGTCTTCCGACTAGCCATAATATACGAACAATTTTTTTGGAAATTGGATCAACTTTTTAGAATTAAAAATCTCTAAATAAATAGTTACAGGATTATTTTACTTTTCATATTCTTTGTCGGTGTTTGGAAATGTTTATTTAGACATTAAAGCAGCTTTTAAACCTTTTTTTAAACAACATCTTAAAACATTTTTGTTTTAATCGAAAGACCTGAAAGGCCTTGAAGTTTTTAATTGCATATTAAAGAACAAAAGAAAACTAAACAATTTAAAAATAATGGTTTAAAAACATAACAAAAACCAATAGGTAATACAAACATGAAGAACTTTTGCTAAGGGAAACAAAATCTAAGAAAAGAAATAACTTCTAATTTGGAATGTAGCATTACATTAATATTTAAATTTAATGAGATTCCATTGAAATTTTGGGAAGTTGTTGAGTACACTCCCGGGATGGTAACAAGAGAATTATTATATTTTTTGTTTAATTATCACTCACTGGGTGCCGGGACGCAAATGTAGTATTTTCAACTAATATGAGATAAATTACAAATTGAAAAAAACTTTGGATACTGTGTAAATGTATTTTTACAAAACTTGGATATACAAACTTGATGGCCTATATTAAAATTCGTTAGGGCATTAAAATTATATTTTTTCAATATTTTGTAGCCGAAGGCTTACTAAAATCCTAACCTCCACAGCAGAGCACGGTTATTTTGCTAGTATATAATAAAACGCAATTTTCTGTGCGGTAAACGATAGCGATTGGTCCTTCAAACTCCTACAGACACCTACAGCCAATTAAAAAAATATATTTTACATATTCAACGAGTGCAGTTTTTTTCCAATAGTTTATTTTGAGCGATGCGCGTTGGGATTCATATTCAAAAACTTTCTTTTTACGGGTTAGTTGTTATAACTGCACAGTATAGTTGTTTTTTTGTTGTTGTTTTTTTGACGTGATACACATGTATGGCCGGACGAGGCGGTGGGTATCTTGACAAACCGCTGTCGAGGGGAGGATGGGTCTCTAAACCGACCGTGGTGAGGAGGGAGGAGGATGTGGGGTCGCTGGAAAGACCACGGTGTGGGGGAGGTATGGTCTCTGAACACACCGGTGGTGTGGGTTGGAGATAGGGCTCTGGACGGACGGGGTGGGTAATGTTGCTATATCCTACCACGAAATTCATAGATAACCCTACACTTATTCCCGGCTTTGGACAAGCTGTGTTTCTAGTATACGCTAAAGGTTAATCAAATTTTTAAGATAGTCTACATACCAAATGGTTGAAGAATTACGGTATTTGATTATCACACTTGCGTATGGTTAAATTAACATGTAATAACTAATTGAATTATTTTACCTTTTTATTTTAATATATACACCATGACCTTTACTTCATTTAAAGGTGTAATTAAAAAATATTATAAATTAGCTCAACTTTTTACATGTAATTTATATTAGATTTACTTTTTTACTCACACCATTTTTTATTGATAATATTTCTTAATTGTTTCAATGACGTTAAAATTTAACATTATTTCCAATAATTAAGGAGATGATTTATTTTCACCCCGGATTTTTAAACCAAATTCTCCTGGGGCGACTTTGTTTTTAAATAAACTTTACTATCCATGTTTCATTTCCTATCAATGTTTCCTTTCCTTTAAATGTTTCATTTTCTATCCATGGTTATTCGACGTTTCAATGCGTGTGTAATTTTCGCAAATACTTTTAGGTTACTTCTCATTCGTGGACCATTGTAAGTTTTTTTTCTGAACTGAAGAATAAATGTGGGTTTTAAATACTGTATATACTCGTTCTATAGCCCGTTCATTCTATAAGCCGATCTCCCAAAAATAATAGAACAGTTTTTAAAAAAATGTTACATATTTTTTTAATACTACAAGTTAAATCGGTCATTATGATTGATTACTTTGCAATGCCTGCATTTGTCTTTCTGCACTTTGTTAAGCAAGAGTTACCGGTATTTAAAGAACAAATATTTGGTAAACAGTGACGAAAGCGCGTACATTAAAATCCGTGGTTAAAAACAAAATTTGCAAAACAATTTATTAAAACGTTCAAAAAAAATAAATAAAATGATTAAATAAGGCAAGTGCTGATTTTTAATTCTTTATCATAGCTTCTGATCGAGCAGTTGAATCTTGTAGAATGTAGATAAGGACATTGATAATCTACAATAACAACACGGATATTCATTATCCATGCTGAAATCACCTATGACCCGCTCAAAAACCACCCCCCCCCCACTTTTTCCCCTAGATTTTGTCCAAAAAAGGTCGGCTTGCGAACGAGAATATACGGTAATCTGCAAATACGCGTCCGAGTGGTGGCAAGACTGTATAAACACAATACGCGTCCGAGTGGTGGCAAGACTGTATAAACACAATACGTGGCCGAGTGGTGGCAAGACTGTATAAACACAATACGTGGCCGAGTGGTGGCAAGACTGTATAAACACAATACGTGGCCGAGTGGTGGCAAGACTGTATAAACACAATACGTGGCCGAGTGGTGGCAAGACTGTATAAACACAATACGTGGCCGAGTGGTGGCAAGACTGTATAAACACAATACGTGGCCGAGTGGTGGCAAGACTGTATAAACACAATACGTGGCCGAGTGGTGGCAAGACTGTATAAACACAATACGTGGCCGAGTGGTGGCAAGACTGTATAAACACAATACGTGGCCGAGTGGTGGCAAGACTGTATAAACACAATACGTGGCCGAGTGGTGGCAAGACTGTATAAACACAATACGTGGCCGAGTGGTGGCAAGACTGTATAAACACAATACGTGGCCGAGTGGTGGCAAGACTGTATAAACACAATACGTGGCCGAGTGGTGGCAAGACTGTATAAACACAATACGTGGCCGAGTGGTGGCAAGACTGTATAAACACAATACGTGGCCGAGTGGTGGCAAGACTGTATAAACACAATACGTGGCCGAGTGGTGGCAAGACTGTATAAACACAATACGTGGCCGAGTGGTGGCAAGACAGTATAAACACAATACGTGGCCGAGTGGTGGCAAGACTGTATAAACACAATACGTGGCCGAGTGGTGGCAAGACTGTATAAACACAATACGTGGCCGAGTGGTGGCAAGACTGTATAAACACAATACGTGGCCGAGTGGTGGCAAGACTGTATAAACACAATACGCGCCGAGTGGTGGCAAGACTGTATAAACACAATACGTGGCCGAGTGGTGGCAAGACTGTATAAACACAATACGTGGCCGAGTGGTGTCAAGACTGTATAAACACAATACGCGGCCGAGTGGTGGCAAGACTGTATAAACACAATACGCGGCCGAGTGGTGGCAAGACTGTATAAACACAATACGTGGCCGAGTGGTGGCAAGACTGTATAAACACAATACGTGGCCGAGTGGTGGCACGACTGTATAAACACATTACGTGGCCGAGTGGTGGCAAGACTGTATAAACACAATACGTGGCCGAGTGGTGGCAAGACTGTATAAACACAATACGTGGCCGAGTGGTGGCAAGACTGTATAAACACAATACGTGGCCGAGTGGTGGCAAGACTGTATAAACACAATACGTGGCCGAGTGGTGGCAAGACTGTATAAACACAATACGTGGCCGAGTGGTGGCAAGACTGTATAAACACAATACGGGGCCGAGTGGTGGCAAGACTGTATAAACACAATACGTGGCCGAGTGGTGGCAAGACTGTATAAACACAATACGGATGGAAGTAATCATTGAAAACATAATGTATGTTCAGTTATTGTTCCCTAAATTAAATAAAATAAATAAAAATAACAAAACGGGAAATATTAATAACTACCAAACAAGACAGTTCATTTAATGATTGAAATGTTATTTATTTTTTCAAGCTAAAGAAACCTTTTTTTTTACCTCAGCTTTTTTAGAAAACAGACATTTGGTTCTACCAACAGTTAAAGAGCACGCGACAAAATAGCGCCGACATAAAAGTGCCTTAATTGTATGTTGAATATTTGAGAAATTAGGGTTGACAAATTAAGATTGCAAATCCTTTCCTTAAATAGATATAATAAATTTAAGATAGATAAGACACCTTCACCAATACATGGTAAAAAAGAAATGCAGATTAATAATTAACTGAATTAGCGTTATGCAAAACGAATTATTTTATTTTATTTACTACATTTTATGCTCGTATAATTTATGTTAAGAAAACTTAAAAGAAGTCGTCGAAATATGATACGGTTTTAGGGCTTTAAAATATTTCTTTGCAATGGCATTATTATTTATTAGTATTGGTTATTTTTGTATTCAATCTTTGTCAAATTTTGTAGTCATCTCTACGGGTAACAAGTAACAGTTACATCAATCCTGTATCTGGGTGAAGCCTCATACGTATTATCAGCTCCACAAGACCAAGATCCGTTGTGACGGGGGACAACGAAATCAAAAAACAATCTCTGTTTCATTGCCTGGACGCTATCTAACATTGTCCCTACTTCCGTCCCATCTGGGTAGTACCACTTGTATGTAAGACCATTCGGATAACTGTAAGAAAGCAATAATTACAAAGTTAATCTCACGTGTGTGTAAGACCATTTGGATCACTGTAAGAGAGCAATAATCACAAAGTTAGTACCACTGGTATTTAAGACATTTGTATCACTTTAAGAAAGCAATAATCACACAGTCCGTGTGGAAACTTCCGGGGTCAAAGTATCCGTAATTCGTAACCTCACAAAGTTTGGGAGCTATGGAATGACAACCACTTAAACTATTTTGTGAAATTATGAATGAAAACTTAAAGGGATCTATATATGTATTATTAAAAAATGTATGTAATCGAAATTAATCGATTACATTTGTTGTCTTTTTCAGATTAATCAAACATTTATTTTAAAATTAATTTCAGTCCTAACTAATAATAATATTTACAAATAGTGTTTATAATATTTTATGAAATATATAAAAAAAGATAGTTTATTTACATGTTTACAATAAATAACATGCTAAATAACTGCTTTTTACAAGAATGCTTGATCCTCCTCAAAAATATATGACAAGTGCAATTTCAAAAATTTAATAGGACACATTAAAATTCTTACTCGTTGACGAAGATGCATTCCAGAGTGATTGAGTCATTCATCCTTACTCGAACGTTGGGTGATGCATATTGCAGAAACGGTCGAGACGGTATTTCATCTGGATCTGTGCGATAAAAAATGAGTTGTAAGTCAGTTTTTGTAATGTCTAAGTTAAAACGAAACATAAACATGTCATCATCTAATGCTTTTTAATGACATGTCAACACGAGTGGTTAATGTTTGTATTACAAGAGATACATATGAAGCTCAACGCCCTTCGCAACACCAAATTTCATGCAAACATATAACCCAAACTAAACTTATGATGTGATTTTGTTGACCACTAATTCAAATACACACATGCACACACAAACATACACACATAAATATATATATATATATATATATATATATATATATATATATAATGTAAAGAATCGTTATTAAATCTAAACATGGTGGGATATCATAATTATGCTATTATTAAAGAAATTCATGCATCATACAAATAATGTATAAAATAGTTCCAAAGAACAAGTAAATTTAAAAAAAATACAACAATGTGTACATTATAATTATCCTTGTAATAGACTAAGGTTTTAGGATAACTCGTGGGAGAACAGGAATGGTTCCAATCAAGTTTTCCCTCTGACAATTAGTTTGAAGTTTCAAAATCCATTTTGGTGGGTTATTGTCATGATATTGCTTTAATCTGTCATGATGAATATTGTTGACCTTACCTTCCAATCACCCCGAATCTCAAATAATAAAGCACTCAATTTTCTTTTTACCACAAATGGATATTGACATTTTTAAATCCCTTATATTAACATCACCGGCGTCTCTCTCTGTCTTGGGCGGGCGGAAAAACAGAATTAAAAAATGACCCACTTCCCATGATCCGATCGAACTGAAATTTGGCACACGGACCCGTCTAACCTAACAATGCATAGTATCAAAATTTCAGATCGATCGAACGGACCGTAATTAAATTAATGCATTTTTAGTTTATCCTTATATGAGGTATGTCATTTAAATTCACGGTTTGTTATTGTTTTTTTTGCCACGTGAAAGTTTGAGCTGACGCATTGAGGCGACCCAACGAAGCGACGGTGCGCTTTTGTTTACATTGTACGTGTCACTCTGAGCTCGGTCAAGCGAATCGGTGACCAGACTTTTCCCCTCTCCCCCTCCCACCCACCCCTCCCCCCCTAGGGTTATGAAGCAAACTTGAGTTAAGACAGATTCAGTCTGTAAATGTTTGAAAATAATCAATACTGTTAGTTATGTCTCATATATAAGGGATTTATAGTCAAAAATTTGTTTTTACGGGGTTGTTTTAGGGTTCTTCTAAGGGTTTTGAACACTTTGTTTAGTCACATCTAAGTAGAGAACACGTTTGTTTTTTTTTTTTTTTTTCGTCAATCTAATTAGAGAACACGTTGTTTTAGTCAATCTAATTAGAGAACACGTTTGTTTAGTAAACATCTAATTAGAGAAACAATTTGTTTAGTCACATCTAATTAGGAGAACACATTTGTGTAGTCACATCTAATTAGAGAAACACTTTGTTTAGTCACATCTAATTAGTCGAACACATTTGTATAGTAACATCTAATTGGTGAAACATTTGTTTAGTCACATCTAATTCAGAGAACACATTGTTTAGTCACATCCTAAGTAGAGAACACTTTGTTTGTCACATCTAATTAGAGAACACATTTTGTTTGGGTTCACATCTACATTAGCGACCACGTTTGTTTAGTCACATTATTTGAGAAACACGTTTGTTTAGTCACATTATTAGAGAACACGTTTGTTTAGTCACATTAATTAGAGAACACATTTGTTAGTCACATCTAATTCGAGAACACATTTGTTTAGTCACATTAATTAGAGAACACATTTTTTAGTACATCTAATTAGAGAAACATTTGTTTAGTCCACATTAATTAGGAAACACATTTGTTTGTCACATCTAATTAGAGAAACACATTTGTTTGTCACATCTAATTAGAGAACAACATTTGTTTAGTCACATCAAATTAGAGAACACATTGTTTGTCACATCTAATTAGAGAACACTTTGTTTGTCACATCTAATTAGAGAAAAACATTTGTTTGTACATCTATAGAGAACACATTTGTAAGTCAAATCTATCTAGAGAACACATTTGTTTAGTCACATCTAATTAGAGAACAATTTGTTTAGTCACATTCTAATTAGAGAACACATTTGTTTAGTCAATTTAATTAGAGAACACATTTGTTTAGTCACATCGATTAGAGAACACGTGTTACAGCGCTGAATGAGTTGTGCACTCCTCGTGTGTCGGTCGTGATCTATCTTCTGACGCTGTGATGATGTCTTAATGTTAATTCTGGACGTCTCATAATTTTCGTCCAATTTTAGTTCAAGCTTCAACACGTACTGCGTTGCAGGCTTACTGTACACAATTCTCAGGTAATGGAGCTCCCATAGAAATGTAAATTGGATGATAGATTTCCCGCCAAAATAGTAAGTAATGATCCCGTTCTGGGATAATTGTGGGTTCTGTACGCAGTGGTAAACAGTTGAAAATGGACATCCCAGTCCTTTTAGTTTCATGATATCGAAAACTGATATCATTGTCATCATTACCAAGTTGAAAAGTTCCACGTCACCGTTGCCGGAGGAGTGTATTCATGAAGTTCTTGTCTAATTGACGTCTAATAGGTTCATGACTTGTTTAAATATTTTATGATGTTAATTTGATCCTTGATCAGATTGTAACTCAAATGGGAAACCGAAAAATAGAGAAACATCCTTTACCAGTCCATCAGCTGTAGATTTGGTGGAGGAATATTGAATTGCGTGAGCTTGGGAATATTTGTTGAAAGCATCACGAGTACAAGAATACACATTTTTCCATTGTCAGTCACAGCCAGTGGACGAATAATATAATTGCATAGTCGTCGTAAAGATTAAACCTGTTAGAAATGAATGCAACTTAACAGTCGGACGTTTAATGTGCTGACATGTGTAGAACAGTCAGTAACGAACGATTTCATTTTATTTTCCTTCGGTACCAACTGTAGTACTCCCTAACTTTGTTTTTAACCATATTTATGCCAAGGTGGCATGCATAGACTGACTAATGAATATTTTTCATGTAAGTGTTTTCTGGAGAATTCGGAGTCATAATCCTTTCAATTTCATTTTCCCCTACGGGATCAAACCAAAGTTTACACAACACCACATTCACAACAATAAGGAGATCAAGATTAAACCACATATTTCTATTGTTGGGGATCTCAACTAACATCTTCTCTTTTTGGCTTAGATCTGTTTTTGTACCACTGATAACCATGACTTAATTCTTTATCTTCCTCTTGCAGTTTCAAAAAGCTTTTCCTTTATTAAGTCAAGGGCTTAAAAATGGAACTATTGGCTACCATAGTAAACACTTCAACAGGTCTGATTGGTCAGGCGAAGGAACAATATCTATCTTGTCATGTTGAGTTTTACAACTCGTTGTCAAAATGTTGAGTTTTACAACTCGTGTCAACATGATGAGTTTTACAACTCGTTGTCAACATGTTGAGTTACACAAATGGTCCAGTCGGTAACTGGGCACTAGTTGTAGACATGGAAATAATATTATACTGTCTTTTCGGATCGCTCGTTCTTTGAGGCGATGGCTCACTCTCCTCCAGCTTCGTTCCTCTTTTACACTGATAATCTGGTTTATTCTGCCCCACCTCCACCTCGGCTTTTCGTACTCTTGATCTGTCGTTGCGAGTATACGGAGTGTATGAATTACCCTTTGTCTTTCTGGAACAACTAGACTCTCTTTTTACTTGGTCCGCGTACTATAATCATTAACCATATATGCCATGAAATCGTGTAGTTTATCTAAAGTGTCTCTTTTCTCTTCACATATGTCCCTTATGGCACATTCAGCTACATGATCTCTAAATACAAATTATGAAATTGTCAAGGTTATCTTCATGGGCGCCCTCAAAGGGGGGGGAATGGGGGAGCTTATTATGTTGTTGGGCAGGACCATAGTCTGGCTAGGACTGACCAAGATGTGTGAAATGGCCCATGTGGTACCTTGGATAGATTAATAGACCAAGCCGCGTCCAGGTGCTGATCAATGACAGAGGTGCTAAATGTAGACTATGTTATTTAAAGTCCAGCTGTGCGAAGCGCTGACCATGGGAAATGATTGCGATCGTTCAACAAGACCAGGGGCATACATCAAGTAAATTTAAGATATAAAAAAACAGGGTATTAGTATGCCTGACAAGACGTAACACAACAGCGAACGTTACGGCAAAGAGCCTTCCTCAACGGACAAATAGTACACACATGAAAAGAAAAACACGGAATAATAATAGAAAAAAACACTTAGCTGCGGTGAAATCCAAGCAGTCCAGTAGGGATAAAGAAATAAGAGAAAAGTAAGAGCTTATATAGGAAAGGATAGGGTGGGCATACATCAAAGAGACCAGAGCGGGTTTTGGTACCCCTCTCCTACCCCCGTCTTAATCTGGTGGGTGGTGGTACAAGATGATTCAAACATCATGATTGACATATTAAATATTGACGTACTGTAGACTGGGGACTGGACAAAGGCGTTGCCTCCAGACTCAGGGAGTTGATTATAGAATGTGACCAATAACGGACGGAGTTGTTTGCAAAGGCGGTAGTAAGGATCTTAAATAATCTGTATTAACTGTATATATCTCATCATATACTTTAAAAGCCTCGTTCTGAAATGTTTGTCTTTACAGAGCCTTTTTTCTAGCTACCCCATAAAAGTTGCCCATCCTTGTAAAGTATCGATTCACAGCGTTCTAACTTAAGCCCTATGGCGGATTTAGGGAAGCGGGATGAACGGGCAAAAGCCAGGGGCCCTGGATGATTTAGGGGCCCCCAAACTTAGTATATTTTATAATAAAGGTGATCAGATGTTTGCATGAATCCCTGAAAAAATATCGTACATTTTATAAATTAATAAAAATTTATCTATTATTAATGTGATCTCTTTTCGACCAAATAGTCTTAGTAATCAAGAAACAAGATTTGATAGGCTCAATAAGAGAAAATATTAAAGTATATTGTTATTTTTTTTTAAACTTACAATTTCCACCAAGCTCTCTTTGTCACTTAAAATTGCGTTGAAAGCAATTTGGGGATCGATCCCCAGCTGTGCATTTTTTTTTCAATTGTTTTCAATTTATTTTTTGTTATTTATTTGATGTCTTAATTCGCCCCAGCTTGACCCCTCCGGAACGCGAATTCATCCCCTCACTTTCAACACTTCCAGAAATGCCGAACTTACAATACCTCATGATTATAAATTATCTATATAATAAAGTAGATAAAAAAGAAATTGCTTAGAAAGAAATCAAAAAAGAAAATTTAAGAAAAAAATAATATAATTTTTAAAAATTAAAAAAATATTTAACAAATAAAAAAAGAAGTCTTCAGCCAAAATTTGAACCACTACCTGCTACTTTCAGATAAAAATTATTCAGCGCACAACCGTGCGCTCAACCGTTGGACCACAAAAGCAAATGATTCAATAACAATTTTAAAACATCTTATATCAGAAGCTTTAAAGTGTCGAGGTTTTATGATCCTGACATATCTCACAATAATAATAAACTACAAGTAATTCTTATCTGTATATAATTTTAATTAATAGTCACGTGACCGGCCAACAAATATGCGTATAGCGCGAATAATTATGGGGAAAAAATCACTTCGAAAATAGTTTGCCCCCCCCCCTAGAACAATTTATTATGGCGCCTATGTTTGCTTCTGTGCTCAACTTGAACTCTTTAGCAAACATTTAGAACTGGACAATAAACTGTTGCCTGGCTTATTTTCTATTAAACGTTCTGGTTTGTCAAATTGCGGTACGGCCATCGTTGTCACTTTTCTGCGGGATCGTTAAATTAAAAAAACTTTAATTTCTCTTCGGGGACGTTGCAATGTTAAATCCATCGCTGATACCAAATGTAAGGAAACTTTCTATACGTTGCTCTTCTTAATCCACTTCATTGAGCACATATTTGAATTTCACATACATGCTATTCTAACTTCACTCGCTACAACTACTCTCTTTGTGTCTACTTCCACTAGACACTGTAGCTAGCGTACCTCTGTCTCTGTCCGTGACTCTCATTGTGTCAACGTCCATTCAACTCTTTAGCTAGCTTCCCTCTGTCTCAGTCCGTGACTTTCATTGTATCAACGTCCATTCAACTCTGTAGCTAGCATCCCTCTGTCCGTGACTCTCATTTGGGTCAACGTCCATTCAACTCTGTAGCTAGCGTCCCTCTGTCTCTGTCCGTGACTCTCTTTGTGTCAACGTCCATTCAACTCTGTAGCTAGCATCCCTCTGTCTCTGTCCGTGACTCAGTTTGGATATTCTGTTCACAACATCGACTAGGAATCTTGGCTACATTATTTATGACAACATGTCTATTAACAACTTCATCAATCACATATGTCGATCTGCCTACACTGCCATTCGTCAGATCAGCTCAATCCGTCATTACTTAACAGTTAGTGCAACAAAAACTCTAGTATGTGCTCTTGTACTAGCTCGTATGGATTACTGCAATTCTCTTCTGTCAGGTGCGCCAAAACAATGCATTGAAAAACTACAGAAAGTTCCAAATTCAGCTGCCAGACTGGTGCTCAAGGCAAAAAATCATGAACATGTTACTCCACTTCTTCACTCACTTCATTGGCTGCCTATGAAAGCCGGTATTGATTACAAACTGGCCGTTCTCTGTCACAACTTCTTTTCGGACTCATGCCCATCTTATCTTACTGAACTTTTGTCGGTCTACTCACCCACTCGCCAGCTACGATCTTCTGCAGACACACGCGTTCTCTCTGTTCCTACGACACGCACCAAAACATTTGGTGAAAGGTCGTTCTCTTTTTGTGCAGCCAAACAATGGAATTCTCTACCATTACACATACGTAGTATTCAAACAACCAAGTCCTTCAAGACTGCACTTAAGACACATCTTTTCAACATTTATTTTCAAAATTAATAAAACAACATTTCTTGTAAATGATTAACGTAGCTTATGTATTATGTACTGTAATTTTTGTGTTTGTTAT
>CALYLW010000993.1:0-35000 GCA_944989445.1 Ampullaceana balthica
CGTTGAATTTTAAATGGCAGTTGCAATTGTGATTTGATTTGCGAAATTAAAAATAAAAAATGTTGCTTGTCTTACGTGTTATATCTTATTCATTCTTATAATTTTAAAACTCTAGTCGATTGTGAATATAATAATTATACAAAATAAGCTAAGTAACACATTAAGTTATACATTAAAATATTAATATATAACAAAATAAACAAATTAAGAAGCGTTGATCCATTCAAATCTACTCAATATATAGTAAAAGAATCAATTTCAATACGAGAAAAATATATTAAGTTAAAAAGTTACAAGTATAGATATTTCTTTACTACATAAGATAACAAACTAAGTTAAACAACAGCATATTAAACTTAAATTGTCTGAATAAAAGAACAGTTTTATTATGGTTCTAGGTCACGATTTCTTGTACATCACACTACACACTCAGTACAACACTGTTCACTTGGTACACACTACAAAGTTCGTTGAACTTCTTCAAGTTCGTTAATTCAATTCATTGTAAAATGTTCATCGTTGACTTTGACAATGTAACAACGTCGATAGCAGATACTCTTCATTTGTAGGATAATAAATATTTTAATAAATAGTATGAAATACTTGATATGAAGTAGTAAAGTACAGCCTATCAGCTCTTACACTTAAATGTGGCGATATCCGGATCCGGATCCTGCAAATATTAGGGCCAAACTATCCGGATTCGGCAAATAGTAAAAAAAACCATATCCGGCTGATCCCTAGACGCTAGGAATTCATGCAGGACTGTGGGATAACGACTTGATGGCCCTGAACACGTATCTCTCTTTGATCTCTCTGACCCGACCATTGTCTGACGAGGGCTCATACCCCAAACAATCCACTTGACTCGTGGCAGGGTTGCCAGATTATAATTTAGGTAAAAGGCCAAACTGACTGCCAAAAAAGGCCAAAAAAAGGCCAAACTTATGTTATATGAAAAATGTCAACAAAAATGACGTCACGCACCTAGGGGCGGGAGGGGGTCATAGATTTGTGGCCATGTATGACGAGGGGGAGGGTGCTTTTAAGGACAGTGACGTCATATTTGAAACGGTCTAGCTCTTGATTACGTGTGACGAAGTGGGAGGGGGTGAAAATACATTGAAAAATCTGCCAAAATCGCGTGACGCCACTTATGGACGGCTCAAAACGGCTGAAAATTAGTTAACTATTTAAAATGAAGATAAAACCAGGAGAAAAAGGATAATAAATGTGTAAATGCCAATGTTCGTATGTATGGTTGTATTCACAAAATAAAAAGACTATGATACTAACATGCAAATTTGAAAGAAAAGCTTCAGGTCATCCTTTTCCTCTAGACTACTATTTGCAGTATTATTATAAACTTTATCAGATGTCAAGTCATCAAGCATTCTTGGTGACATGACAAAGTTCTTACTGCATTTATTTGTAAACAAAAGCTCACCCCTTACTCTAACAATAGCGTCTAAAAGTGTGCGCTGAATTCTGTATCTGGCTTTGTCTTAATAGCCTCTTCCTTAAACTTTTAAAAAAACTTTTTAATATCTAACATACACGTAAGCTATCGAAAAAAAAGAAAATAATTAATAAGGTTATTGACTTATTGGCGAATTTTTAATTTTTTAAATTTTTTTTTGTGATAAAGATTATTTTTATATATATTTTATATATTTTTATTTATTTTTTAAGAAAAAGGCCAAAAAAAGGCCAAAAAGCCAAAAAATATTTTTGAGGCCAAACCCTCTTAAAAAAGGCCAAATTTTTGAGAATTTGGCCTTAAAAAGGCCAATATGGCAACCCTGACTCGTGGCCTCCCGTGCTCATGGCTTGTGTCAATGTCACGTGATCTCCCAGAACATCGCCCCGTGTTGGAATCGCTCCATCCGTTACGGTCTGAGGTATTAGGACCGATCTTTGCGTATCATGCGGTTGGAAGGGTTCCCTGACAAACGCGCACAAGACAATCGCGCACACAACAAACGCACACAGATAATTCCGCAATGACACAAACGCGCACAGAACAAACGCAAACACCGATAGTTGTGCACACAGACAATGGCGCACACCGACAAACCTAACCCTAACCCTAATCCTAACCAGTGTGCGCGATTGTCTTGTGCGCATATGTCTGGTCACCGGTTGGAAGTAAGGCAGATCTTTCCTTATTCTATGGCCTGAAGTAGGGCAGATCTTTGCTTACTCTGTCGTCTCAAGTAATAGGACATATCTTGTCATATCATGCGATCTTAAGTATGACGAGACTTTAGCATACATATCCGGCGGTCTGAAGTATTAGAACAGATAATTATACATTATCGGACTCCAATATTAGCATTTCCTAAGGACAGAAATAATTAATAACTAAGATATTTGGATTTCCTCCTATTTGATATATTACTAAAGAACTTGGATTATCCTTGGGTTTGAAACGTTATCAAAGATCTTTGTGTTTCACACGGTCTGAAACCTTACTAAAGATCTTTGTGTTTTACACGGTCTTATACCTTACTAAAGATCTTTGTGTTTCACACGGTCTGAAACCTTACTAAAGATCTTTGTGTTTCACACGGTCTGAAACCTTACTCGTTATCGTTGGATTTGTAACGGTCGGAAATATAACTAAAGATCTTTACGTTCCTTACGTTTTGAAGTATTTGTCTACTGCAGGTCCTTGCATTTCTTCCTTATTGGTTACACCACAGTTGTCGCCTTTTGCAGCGTTTCAACGCCCTGATCTATTTACTGGGCGATTGTCTCCCTTAACTAACGTTGCACTAATATACTACCGACAGACGTCAGAATATCTTGGCACAGAAATTGCATCTGTCTGGTGATTAAAGCGTCTTTTTCAGACTCACAAAGTTCCTCTTGGCGATAATTTAATATCACTGGCTCGGTAAATTGTTTACAACTTTATAAATCAATTACTTTTTTCTGTTATAATTTTAAAATTGGCGATGCCACTGAATAAATGTTGACAAAATTCACGTGTTTTGTGTTAGTAGAGGAAATTAAGTCCGAAACTCGTGTGTGGTGGGTGTTGTTTAGCACAGTCAGTTGAACTATGCATTTGTTACTCAGACACTGTTGCCGATGTTTAGTGTGTGTGAAAACTATAAACAGGAAGTAGATAAAAGCGTGTGATTTTAAAGAACTATAAGATGTTCTCAGTAACCCTGAACTGTTTTTTTTCCCCCACTTTTTCGCGTGCCGCCCTTGTAGGCTTTGTCTTGAAGTCCTCTATAATGGACACATTTATTTATGTATACATTTATTAGACGTGCGATTCAAGCAAACATCATTCCTTTTTTAAATCCCTTCAACGTCTCTCTCTCTCTCTCTCTCTCCTCTCTCCTCTCTCTCTCTCTCCCTCCCTCCCTCTCTCTCTGCCTCTCCCTCACCCTCACTCTCACCGTCTGCTATAGTTGACCTCCACGTGTCACTGTGTGTGTGTGTGAGAGAGACAACCGATGATCCCATCCAGAAGCTACTGAGCTGTTTTAAGCTACACTAAGGAACGCGCATGTCGTGCTGGTTGTAATTAATCGAGATCTCTTTGTTAAATAGAATTGACTGAAGGCAGTGCAGATAAGGTTAGAAGTACATGTGTACTAAGGGTACGGGGAGGGGGTATTTTTAAATCCATTACATTAACTTCACCGTCTTGTCGTGGTCGGGCGGAAAAACAAAAGTCAATTAAACAAACCGTAAAATACAAAGTTCTTGACTATAAATCCCTTATATATGAGACATAACTGAACGTATTGGTTATGTTCAATTTAATTCGCACCGCGCGACAAACATTTACAGACTGAACATGACGGAACATCTTGCTGTAAAACACGGGGATGTGGTCATCGATGGCTGGGGTGAACTCCAGTGACACGTGGAGGTCAACTATAGCAGACGTCTAAACATGCTATTTAGAGATAAAATAAATATGCATTAACTTAATAAAGGTGCATTCGATCGATCTGAAATTTTGACACAATGCATTGCTGGTGACACGAGTCTATGTACAAAATTTCAGCTCGATAGCATCACGGGAAGTGCGTCATTTTTTACTTTTGTTTTTCCGCCCGACCGTCCAAGAGATCACAAACAATGTTCCATTTAAGCTGCGCTGTTGCGCGGCAGCGCAGGTATCTGCACACAAAATTGACGCTGCGCAACTTTGCACTTGAGTTTTTTCACTTTGCACTCGGACCAACGAATCTGAGAGGGAACATTGATCACGCCTTTTCACGACAGAGAGAGATCACGACAGACAAGACGTTGAAGTTAATATAAGGGGCCGTCCATAAAGTACGTCACGCTCCAGAGGGGGGAGGGGTGTAAGAAAGTGTGACAGTTTGTGACAGGGGGGGGGAGGGTCCGGCCAGGTGTGACGTCAAGGTGTTTTATATTAAATTTTAATTATTTTGTTTTTTTAAAAAAAACAATTTTAGTTCGAAAGTGTGACGTACTTTGGGTTTTCCGAGATTTGTGACAGGGGGAGGGGGGAGCTAAAAATTGTCAAAAATAGCGTGACGTACTTTATGGAGACCCTTAATGGATTTAAAAATGACACACTTCCCGTCATTTTATCGAGCTGAAATTTTGCACATAGACTTTTGTCACCTAACAATGCATTGTATCAAAATTTCAGATCGATCGAATGTACCGTAATTAAATAAATGAATTTTTAGTTTATCTCTATGTATCTCTAGTTAACATGTAAATTTGTGTGCTAGTCTGTCGCGCGGTGCGTATTATATTGAACAACCTTTTTAATATTTTCCTGTCGAGCAGTGCGGTGCGTATTATATTGAACTCATAATATATTCTCGATCTGTAAATGTTTATGCTAGTCTGTCGCACGGTGCGTATTATATTGAACATAATCTATACTTTCAGTTATGTCTCATATATAAGGGATTTATAGTCAAAAACTTTGTTTTTACGGGGTTGTTTATTTTTAATAGTTAAGTTACTCTAGAAACGTAGCGACACAAATGTTGAGCTAGCAAGGACCTCCCCCCACTTCACTTTTTCACTTATATTTTGTGAAGGCTTAATTAAAAGTCGAAAATCAAAGGTTTAAAAACAAAGAATATTTATCTACGTAGGCATGGCAGTGACGATGTGCTAAACAGGCGTTCATTGCAAAAATTCACAGAAGATAGCACCGATCGTGACTCTTGAGAAGTTATTTACTAGGATGCTTGTTTATTTTAGGTAACTCTAGTAGATGGGAAGCTCTCGCATGCCAACCGCAAACCGTGTGGCTGTTGATGACTTGAATATGTTGAACACAAATAGCATCCCGGAAACCAAGAACTAACATTCCGGGAACCATAAAAACACTCCAGTGAAATTTTGTACTACCCCCAGATGACTCTTATTATAGCAACTTTTAAAACATCATTTAGTGTTCCGCAACTTTGTGGACGTGTTTGCGCACGCGCGTGAGAAGATATTTTCAACCATCGTGGCCTGGGATTTTGAGAACCGCTGGAGTTTCGACGTAAAAGGGGGGGGGGAAACACAACCGTTATCGTAATTTGTAAAAATTGAGTTGCTTTTAGCAGTCTCGACACGCCCGTACACCGTGGGTCGGCAACTTGTCGGTGCTGTGGTGGAGATGGAGATAAGTCTCAATGTTTGTTTTGTAGGTCACGCCACCCACCCCCCCCACCCCCCCCACAACCCCCACAAACTTCCGCTAAACGTTGGTTTGAGTTGTTTAACATTACACCTCAACTGATAGACAAGACATTCTTGAACGGTACGTTGTGTCAAGACACGGTGGGGTTGCCCCAACTGAAACATTCCGTCGATGGCCTGATGGAAGCCGCGTTATTTTTTTATATGCTGGCGACCTCCGGGGGCGGGGGGGGGAGGAAGGCGGCTTTGGGCTACAAGTCCGCGTTGTATAAAACAGAATCTCCCTATTTCCGTCCTCAGCATCTATCTTAAAGTATCTTGATTCCTGTAGCTTTCATTTTGAGGTTTGAGAATTGCTCCCGCCGCCACTTAAAACAAATTATGAGAGTCCACGTCACACACACACCACAAACCCCGTATGAAGAATATCTAGTAAATAACAAATGGTGTCTCTGTTTTCGTGGGTGTCTATGGGTGAATGTCCTCTACTCAAACTCCATGATTTCCATAGCAACGTGTCTTGCTGTCTGTAGAAAGTTCTCCACGGAGTCTCTTGAGACCGGCTGATCCCTTTCTGCTCCATTAGGGTTTTGTTATTATTGTAATACAACTTTTGAGAAGTGAACCACCAGATTCAATTATAAAGGCAATTGTGCTCCGTTATAGACAGATGCAACCGTATTTAAATTCTTTGTATTCAGTGTTATACGCTCTATGGGAAGGTCAAAAATCGATATCGATCAATTCAAAGTCATTAGTAGAATAGGATCGTTATGGTAAATAATAACATTGTCGATGTTTTTCTACCTCCCTAAAAGTGTTTGAAAACAAAACCAGGTATAGTTGGAGGGGGTGTGGGAGGGGAGATCAGTAATCTTATGAAAGCTGATCGTTTGACAAACAATATGAACTCGAACGGCGAATGTAGAGACTGTAGAGAACCCCACGGCGTAGCAGTGAACATTTCAGGAATGTGGACACGGGAGCTGGGGAAAAAGTTAAAAGCTATGATATACAAACAAAGGCGGTCGAACGTGATATTATGGCGGCGGAAATTCGGGAACCTCCCATCAGCTCCAGTTACTATATCAATATGCAATCAGATAAAAATCAACACATTGGATGTGATAGTGATAGGTGCTGCCCCCCCCCCTTTCTCTCTCCGGGCCACGCCACTGCCGAGTTAGTACATCAACACTTACTTTTCCGTAAAACAAAAGAAATTATAACTCGCCAAATGCGCTTTGTTTTGTATTTTTGTTTAGTGGTACATCTGGAAAATACCATCAGAGTTATTTATTTCAGCTTTCGTTCGACTGACCTAGAAATGGATGTTGCTCGTTTCAGGTTGCCGAAAGATGGATTCATTTGAACTTCTTTTCTCGACGTCAAATCTAAATTACGTTAAAGTAATGTACCTCTCTAAGAATGCTGTATAGCAGTGCTCCTCAAAGTGGTGGATCGGTGCCGGTCCGTGGGCCATTCGCCGCCGGTCCGCAAAAGTTACCAAGAAAGGACAGAAAAATATAATTATAATCCTTCATTTTCATCCATTAATACTAACCATATAGAATAAGTTAATTTTTCTGCAATACGCACACACATCAAATGAAACAAATAAAATAAAATTAATTACATTTCGTTACCACGTCAGTACAGGGAAAATAGTGCACCGGTCCCTGGTGCAATTGAAAAATTCCTGCTGGTCCGCCATACTAAAAAGTTTGAGAAGCACTGCTGTATAGTTCGCAAGGATGTGTACTGTTACGGCAATCTGGGGGGTAAACAGTGTCGACATCTCAAAGCCAAAAATTGGTCTCATATAGCCGAGACAGCTGAATGCGGTTGTCAAAGTTTCATTTTAGCCGAGACGGCTGCAGTTGTCAAGCTTTCAAATAGCATAAGATCTGAAATTCATCGAATTCTCTTATAGCCAAAAAATGTGTCATTTGTATTGCACGCATACAATCTGCATAACACAGCTGACTTCGTTTCGATATCTTATGGCATAGACTAAAGACGGATAAAGTTTGTCATGGTCTCGTATACCACGGAGGTTTGAAGGTTATCTAGGTCTCCTAAATACACGTCTGAATTCTTCTTGTTCTTATAGCACAGAGATTTGAAGTTAGTCTAGATCTCCTAAATACACGTCTGAATTCCTCTTGTTCTTATAGCACAGAGATTTGAAGTTAGTCTAGATCTCCTAAATATACACGTCTGAATTCTTCTTGTTCTTATAGCACAGAGATTTGAAGTTAGTCTAGATCTCCTAAATACACGTCTGAATTCTTCTTGTTCTTATAGCACAGAGATTTGAAGTTAGTCTAGATCTCCTAAATTATACACGTCTGAATTCTACTTGTGCTCACCTACTTTGAAATCTTGTAAATGGCTGAGAGCGATGACACGCGCTTAATGTGTTCTCGGTTGAGGGATGGAAATAAATACGACGCTACAATGTACCTCATATCACATTAATTAGGCTTTATTACTGCAATCAAGGAAGTCGCTTCAAAGACTATATATATATATATATGTATATATATATATATATGTATATATATATATATATGTATATATATATGTATATATATATATATATATATAATATGTATATATATATATACTGTATATACATTCTTTAGATTGGCAGACATAAAGGGTGGGGTCTGAAAGTCAAATTATGCCCCCGAAACAGTTTTTCTACCAAAAAGTTACGCTAAGTTTTTCTGTTACATCCTGCAATAACATAATGTGTACCAAACAGTAACACTAAGTATCTCTGTTACGCCAAAGTCCACATAGACCTTGTTAAAAATAATATCCATACTAATTGAAGTATGTCATCCAACTGGAAAGACCTTATCTATCAGCTGTTAAACGTGTCTGTGTGTGTGTGTGGGGGGGGGTGTTAACAGCCTAGTTTCGGACTAATATAGAACGGAACGGATCGCGGACTAATATAGAACGGAACGGATCGCCTCGTTAAAGACAGGATGGAGGGGGGGGGGCGTGTGGGGCTTGGGCGGAGGGATTGCTGCCAGCCTGGTCTGAAACAAATATGGCACGGGCTCGTTAAAGACACCGGGGCCTGGCAGGGACATGTGATTCTATTAGGAACCAACCGAGCGTTCCTGGCTCTGTCATAACACAATTTATGTGACCCAGTTGCTGGGTTCACCTCTAACGAATCGTCCTTTTCGTCTATTGCGTCAGGCCCGTGCTTGCGGGTAGTGTAAAACGTTCTTGGTCGATAAGAAGGAGACCAGATTACACAATGATTTACTGCGATCTCCATCCCAAAACGCAAGAGTTGTGTTTCCATTGGCCCATTCATTCTGTTTATGGAACTGTTTCCATTGCATTTTCATTCTGTTTATGGAACTGTTTTCATTGCATTATTCATTCTGTTTATGTAAATGTTTCTATTGACCTGTTCATTTTAAGTTTTCATAGAACTTTTTCCATTGCATTTACCATTCAAAGTGTTGCATGTAACTGTTGCCATCCCTATATTCATTCCAAATGTTACATTCAAATAAAACTGACAAACCGGAAAAGTGCGCATTTGCACTGCCTGCGCACGCCCATTGACGTAGCCGCTCTAATTGAAAACACGAGACAAACTTTTGGTCGTTGGCATGAAGCAAATCTCAAATTGTCCTTGTGGGCCGCATGTGGCCCGTGGGCCGCAGTTTTCCCACCTCTGCTCTAACGCCATCTCTCTTCCCAATAGACGTCTCTCGTCACGGAGCAACATCTGCATCACCCTGGTTACCCACCCGAAACAGCTGACTAGCAGGTCAAGTAGTACAACGCACGACACGTGTATTATAACAGCGTGATTGAACATTCTCACCGTTACTGTGACCACCCAGATCTTAGCTTATCTATATCGGAGGATCCTACTATACAGAAGATTGTTGCGCACTGTGCTTTTCTATGGTTCATGTCTATTCTAGCATTTTAATTAGAGTTTTCAATGTGTTGTTGGATTTCCTGGTTTGTTCGGGCAAGCCATTCCGCTTCCGAATTCCAGACGGGAATCACAGAGGTGTACAAAAATTCAGATACATGCAGACAATGCCCGTTGCCCCAAATGCGACTCTTCCACCCTAGACAATCCGATGAAAAAATTAACAATCTGAAGATTTCCCCGATCCTTCAAATTCGCAACATCTCGTCACATGGCAATAAACATCGCGTTCCCACAATTAGGAAACACCCGCGGCGACGTTTGGACGTCGAACTGATCTTGTTTGTGGCCACTGTGATAAAATCAGGGGTGTACCGGATTCAAATGTTAGAAATCCGGCCGGAACCGGATTCGGCCGCATTTATGAAGTGAAATCCGACTGGAGCCGAATTTATAAAAATGGCCGTATTCCGGATTTGCCGGAGCCGTAGCTATGAAATTTATATATATTTTATCGCAAAACTGGCCAGCCGGATTTCGGATTAACCGGAGCCAAAATCGGGTACACCCCTAGATAGAATTAATAGAATTCTAGAACTTTTTCTTCAGAGCTCTATCAATAACTTGGCCTTTGTGCCGCTAGCTAAGTCAATGTTATCTAAAAGTGTATTCCACATCTCATAACATCTCTCAAGCATCGAGTGTTTTGTCCTGCAGATAAAATGTCGTTAAGTCGGCCTTTATGTTTCCTTTACATTTAAACTTTAATCAAGTTTCTTTTTTTTTACAGGCCATCACTGTCATTGTGGATATCTATTAATAGGAACATCCGAGGTTTTGAGTGGGACCGATTTCATTCAGATTTGTAATCAAATATCCGGGTATTCTGTGGATAAATATCTCAGTAGATATAGTAGGTCATCTCTACGTAATTTTGATTCAACCTCACTATGCTGAAACTTTTTCAAAATGTATTGTTACTTCTTTGTTGGTGCTGAAAAAATTGTTGTGCGAAAACCTTGTCTAAAAATGGCAACATTACGCAATGATATATGACATTTTCCCGTCTTTAAAATGAGAAAGACTATTCTGATGGGCGAGATCGTTTGCCTCAATTTGTTAACATCTGCACCAGGGCGACATATTTTTTTTGTCCACTCGATCAGGTCA
The DNA here is from genome assembly GCA_944989445.1 of Ampullaceana balthica. Lineage (NCBI taxonomy): Eukaryota > Metazoa > Mollusca > Gastropoda > Lymnaeidae > Ampullaceana > Ampullaceana balthica. Next base: position 10,739 of record CALYLW010000993.1, read on the forward strand.
GGGGGAAAACCTATTAGACCCGCCCCTTCACCCAAACGACCCTTGTTGTGGCTTGTTGACCATTGGGATGTTTGTGTTGTCACTGCCGTACAGCCCGGCCTATCGATACGATGACATCACAGAGGTCGAACGTAACAGACCCCCGCCCCCACCACCCCCAATGGGTGAACCGAATTTCACGATCTTTCGACGCTTTACATCAAGAACATCGATTTCGAACGTAGTGTTCAACGAAATGTGTTTAATTCGCGCGTTGTGTTTCTTTATATTCGCCTCCTCGTTTTACTACGCCCATCCCTACTTCATGAGTTCATGTTTTCTTCTTCATGACTACATTTGAAACTAACTTTATAAGGTTTTTATCTATACACATTCTCACCTTCACCCGAGTTTTCACCCTCGGCGCGTCCTCGCCATTGTAATCCCAAGTCCTAAAGGGGGAAAAAAACAATAACTATATCCACGAAGGAATTGTTCTGTGTACACCTGCGTTGCTCATTGGTGGATGAAATCGATCACTTTTGATTATAATCCAGTGGATACTGCCAAGCGACACCAGATGGAAAGACGCAGTTCCAGATGTGACGTGGGCTCTGTCATCTCCATCTAATTTTAAAGGGTTTTTTTTTGTTTTGGCCCCACTCGCTCCCTTCCACAGACTGGAGTGGGCGCCGCATGCTGATTGTGGCGGGCATGTGGCGGTGGGGGGGGGAGGGGCCAGGCGGTTGTAGATAGTAAGGGTTTTAGTGGTTTCATTGAGTCGTGGGGTTTGCTGGGGGCGGAGTTGTGAATGGTGAAGTGGTTGGGCTGGGCGTGGGAGCGTGGCGGGGTTTATGTCGCTTCGGGGAAAAAGAAATTAATTTCGGAAGGGGATTCCCCTAGTTTACTAGCAGCAGCATTGAGGATGCATTATAATTAGGGCATTTATTCATGTTTGGTAATATTACGTTGATCGGTCTGTGCATATTTGGTCATTTGATCAACTTAACGTTGCTACCTAAAGTAGCCACCTAAAAATCAGGGCCGGTCTTAGGCACTATGCGGCCGCAGTGGGCCCCGCGCTTTCATATGCCCCGCCTATCTTAATTTCCCACTTATTATCCGTATTAATTATTTATCCCTACCCAAACTGGGCCCCGCGCAATCCGTTTCGCATATTAAGACGCATAGGGCCCCCGCAATTGCTAAGAAGTTGCTATCAAAGTAGCCATGCTTTGTTCAGTGGTAAAAATCGCAATTGCACGTGCGCTGATGTCTGAGTCAGGATATACAACGGTTCCAAAATGTACAAACACTCCTTTAAAATAAAGAACGCATGCATCCATCGCATGTCCGGAAGAACTCTATGGGCAGTCGTTGCGACTTTTTTTTAAAATCCCAAGCGTGTAAAAAAATCGTTTGCATTTAATAAAAACGCAACAAAAAATTGTTTTTATAAATACAGTCGGACCTCGCTAATTTGAACTCTAAGGGACCCGAAAAAAAAATGACTTACGGATTTTTCGAGTTAGGGAATAAACAAAATATGAGGGGGGCAGCCATGTCGGCGAGAAGGCTTGACAGAAAAGAGAGGTGGTGTCTGATGTTTCATGTGAAAGGAAGCCAACTTGGCTTTGACATACCGACACCACTGAGTAAGCTCGTGAGAGGAGACACCTTTCCCCTTCCTCACGCACCCACACACACACTTTACTCCCTCTACAGTGGGATGGGGGGGAAGTAAGATTTTTCTTTTTTAAAAAGAGTCACAGCATGCAGCAAAGTGACGCGGATTAGTTACCCTTCTTCCAGCTACTCATTTTTTTGTCTTGGTCGTTTTTTTTTGTTTTTTGTTGTTTTTTTTGTGTCGTCCCAAAATAGACGTCCTACTTGCAAGAGTCGCGTATAATCCCTTGTGGAATGCATTAAGATAAGAATTTGTTTCCATTTACGTGGCTCTACGGAACACGTGTTCTGAAAATGTCTCCCCAGAATAATAACCCAAACTTCATGGAAAATTCGACTTAGAGAGGTTGGAAGCCAACAAATCTTTCGAGTTAAGGAGATCTAAAATACATTAGTCTCATGGAATTTGGCCGGGAACAAACAATTAATTCGATATAGGGAGGTTTTCGACTTAGCGAGGTCCGACTGTAATTTCGCAAGCTAAAATTAATAAATTTTGGGTTTAACTTTTTTAATACTTTACTTTCTTTCAAAAAAAAATGTTGCAGGAATTATTTCTTTTAATTTTTTTTTGGATCAGTTTAACTTCAGCTCGGCTGGTCCAGCGGCAGACGATATCGATATATCCCCCTATGAGCTATGACAACGGAACGTCCCCGCCCATCATTTAGATTCCTTACTTTCTACTTTCTTCTAATTTTCTTGTCTGCTAGCAATCAAATTCAAAGAAACCCATTCCTTTATTGAAATGTAGCCTTCTTAAAACAATGACGGTCCCGAGTAATTGTTTCGCATCAATATTAAAATCACTGTGTTTTTGTTTTCGTCAATTATCATGTCTGTCATTCTTATTTCATACACAATAGTACACGTGGCCCCTTAACTACTTAACATAATAGTTTTTTCAGACATCGTTTGAGATGTACTTATGTGATCATGTTATTAAGTTAAAGTAAATAGCAATTTCACTCATGTGATCTTCTTATTAATGAAAGTAAAATCTAACATCTCTAAATTGTTTCATACAATCAATTTCACAAAATCCAAGTCGAAATTTCAACAAGTTCTGTAAGGTATAAAAGAAGTTTTCTAAATTGAGCAATCCGTCCCATTGAAAGCTGCAGGCTCATCTTCTCAAGCAAATCACTATGCTCGGGACCTTACCGGCGGGGCTCGTATGGGAGTACCTTAATTGTTTTAGGCTCGTGGTTTCAATCCTATTAAATCTATCGGCATAAAAGACGTTTGTCCTTTTTGTTCCAATACACGCCGGGTGCACTAATAGGTAACTTTCCTAAGGAATTAAGGGGCGTTTCTCCGAATAGTGACGTGGCCTTATTCTGCTATAAATAGCCGAATCTCAATTGTTTTCCTGTGGTGCGTGTTGGCTTTTGTCATGAAATAAGGTAATTGGCTATGATGTAGTAATTTTCGACAACGTAAGTTGTTTTTGTTTACACAAGTTCGTTGTTCCACTCGTTACAACCACCCACGCACCCACCCGGCCAGCCTTCCCCAGGCACGTATGTAAATCCTAATGTTCCAGATGGAACCAGCCTCCAAACGCGATATCCCCGGCCATAAATGTGCCATTATTGACAGACAATACAGAACCTTCCTGGTTAGGGCTCAGTGGGGCACCACGTCGTTGACCTCGTTTCACCCCCCCCCCAGCCTCTATTGGCTGCCTCTAAATCCCTGTACGACAGAAGGTTATTTTTAGTGTATGACAGCCTTGCTCCCCCAGCACCCCTGCTGCCCCCCTCTCCGTGGGTTGTGCGGGGGTTGAAACTGGGTCGGTGGTGGTATGGGGCACTGATCTGGCGACGAAGTATGAGTACTTGTCTAAGACAGTGCTTCTCAAACTTTTTAGTATGGCGGACCGGCAGGAAATTTTTCCATTGCACCAGGGATCGGTGCACTATTTTCCCTGCACTGACAATTTTTTCGGTCCTTTTTTTTTAGAACATCTGCGGATGGCCCACGGACCGGCACCGGTCCGCGGACCACCACTTTGAGAAGCACTGGTCTAAGAGACACGCGTGTCAACTTTGTCCATACCTTGGACACGGTTATAACAAGACATTGTCGGTGTGTGCCATTGACCGTGTGCGCAACTTTCGGTGTTCGCGTTTGTCCTGTGCGCGTTTGTGTAATTGCGGAATTGTCTGTGCGCGTTTGTCGTGTGCGCAATTGTCTTGTGCGCGTTGGTCACGGAACCGGTTATAACAATCTCCAATATATTCGTTGTCATGAAGGAATTCTCCGTCATGTGAACACAGAGTCAACTGATTGAGCTCCCGAGAATTAGTTGATACGGAGGAAAAGAATTACGGGAGATTGGGAAGTCTGTCAATATACAGGGCGTCCTTGGCCTCGGGTTACGCCGGTCCAGACTTACGTTGATGTTTCGTGGTTACGAACGCCCCCCCCCCATACAAATATATAAAAAAATAATATTTAGCATCATTCCGTTTGTTGGTTTTTCTTAAAACTTTTTCCATGTGGTAAGGAATTGTTTTCTATTTTTTAATACTTTTTTTAATGTCATTAACTGTTACATTTTTTAAATCACAATACGTACAATACTTTACATTTGTTTGTTTGTTTTTTTTTAATATTCCGACTTGCGCTGAAATTCGATTTACGAACAACAAGGCTATGGCTGCTGTGCCCTGAATTAGTGACGTCTGTCAGTACAAGAGATTGCGTTAGATAATAAAGAAAGCTAATGGTAACGATGTGTACATGCTTAAATTACAGGATTCGTCCAAATGCACGAGTAAAATTACATGTTAGTATTTTAGTCAACTGTAGATCGTTTTTATAAGTATCCTACCTTTACCTTTAAAACAAAATGTTACAATTATTTTAAAAACGTATATGTTTCGTGAATTCTTGTAACACGATGAAAGTTTCCAGTAGGATCTCCTGGTATTCCACTTCTAGCTTTTTCCCCTTTTTTTCTTACATGCACGTGACAAAGAGATATTCGCTGATTTCATTGAGATTGTTAACAATTTTAAATTTGCACAAAGCCCCCTTCTGATATATAATAGTTATTGGTGTTGAACCAAGTTAATAGTGCAGGCAGTGGGCGTCACTAGGGGCGGGGGGGGGGCCCCGGGTGACACCCATCAGGGGGGGGGCGCCCCGGGTGACACCCATCAGGGGGTGAAACCCGAGCCTAAAATTTTACTGTGTACGATTTTATGTCAGAAAAAAACAAGATGACTCATGTTTTTAATCTAGAACGAAATTAAGAAATACAATGAAATACGTTAAACGCGAAAACTCTTATTTAAAAAAATATCAGTTAACTTGCAATAATAAAACAGTCCCAACACACAAACAACATTAAAACAAATTAGGAAGAAAAGAAAAGAAACAGTCGCAGCAGAGAGATCTTTAAAAAAAGGCTGGAATGAAAGAGGCAGTATCTTATGTTTTAAAAGATATAAAGCCATTTGGGCTTGGACACACCGACAGCATGGACGAATCCCACCTCACGACTCCCTTCCACCACAGTGGGGTGGGGGGAATACGATTTTTATCACAACAACAAAAAAAAATCAAAAGATTGGTTTTCTTTGTTGATGTTTTTCTTGAGGAAAATTATGATTTCAATGTCTTTGAGTTAATATTTTGTTATATATATATATTTATTAAAGGCGTGAAAGCATAGATATGCATGTTTATATACAGGTAGTCCTCCGGTTACGACGGTCCCATCCCGACTTACGCTGTTTCGTGGTTACGACCGCGCCCCCATAAAGAATAATAGTACGTGTTATTCCGTATTTTAAAATATTTTTAAGTGATAATTTTAGTCAAAAAGTTCTCTCCCATTAGGCGGATGACCTGAGTTCAAGGACCGTAGTAAACTACATTTCATTTCTATAGGGTTGGTCATTATTTACCGGAAGTCTAATAATATACTCCATCTATAACTAGGTCACCGCCTGAGGTGCCGTAAGGACAAGTAGTGAATATTTATTCATAACTATTAGAGGGAATGCGCTCATTGAAACTATCTAAAACTTGTTCAAAACCTTGATTTTATAGAATTTTAAAGAAAAATATAAGGTCATATTATTTGATATATTATATTATATAATGCGAAATAGAGCTTCCTTGCGAGAGTGAATTTAATATTAATATGTAAATATACAGACTTTCCTTGTTAATTTTTAGTTCATTCGCTCATTCGTCCTAGAATTTTATTCATTCATACGATTTACTTCTAAAACTAATGATGTAATTATAATTAAAGTCATAATCTTAGTGTAAGTTTATTACTAATAAATACTAAGGCATATATAATTTATATGAACCAACGAAAACAATTTATATTAAATATAAGTTTGTTAGCTCTAGTCACTAGTACTAGTGGCGACGGCCGGAACGACCGCTTACACTTTCACTCATCTTAAATAAATGCTTAGGCTTATTTATTTAAATTAAAATATCAATAGATGGTTATATTATGTAATATTATATTATGCGAAATGGAACGTCCTTGCGAGCATGAATTATGTAAATGAATTATAATTAGTGACTCTGCATCTGCTCTGACTGAGGCTCTAGTAATAAGTTAGTAGTAACTAGTTCTAGTTGCTTGTTCGTCCATGAAGTTTATTCTTTCATACTATGATATAATTATAATTAAAGTCATAATCTTAGTGTAAATTTATTACTAATAAATACCAAGGCTTATATTTTTATAAGGCAAGGACCAAGGAAAACACTATTAAAATGCATATATGTTAATAATTGGAGCAATCACACTGAGCCGTGTTTGGCGGGCTAGTCATCTCTGTGACTAGGAATATCGCCATTTTAATCGACGATGCGCCGGATATGACGTCAGCGCAGGTCCTCAATTTATTCGGTTGGTTTAGGATCAATTTTCGAAAGGACAAGTTGACCTTGAATCATTGCGTTGACGACCTTGGTGTATATCAACCCTGTTTGAGTGTCTGGATTGTGTATCTACACTTATGGTCAGTATTGCATAAACTCTGTGTGTGTATGAAGCAACAATGTATCTATCAGCACACACTAGCAGTATTCAGTATTGTATTATACTATGTGTGTGCTTCAATGAATCTGCGCATATGTATGACATGGAGCTGTGTGATTTTTTGACGATCACATCCAAGTTGTCCCATTTCTCACATTGAATACTTATATTGCGGTGTTATTGTATTATAGAGCGGTGGTTACCAATTCAATATTCTATCTAGTCCCCTTTACTCTAGGCCAGCGCTTCTCAAACTTTTTAGTATTGCGGACCGGCAGGAATTTTTTCCATTGCACCAGCGACCGATGAACTATTTTCCCTGTACTGACGTGGTAGCGAAATGTCCTTTCTTCGTAACTTCTGCAGACCGGCATCGGATGGCCCACGGACCGGCGCCGGTCCGCGGACCACCACTTTGAGAAGCACTGCTCTATGCAACTTAGTGAAAAGTAATTACATTAGTTTACTGGGTACCCCGGTGGATGAACGTCAATAGACTTTGCCGTCCAAATTGGAGATCATCAAATATCAAGTTTGTATGACCAGCTAATAGGGGATACACAAATATCAAGTTCATAGTGCCGACCAAAGGGAGGGAATTCGATTGAGGAATAATAACTTGGCGGAATACAAGGAGGGACCAGAAGCGATGGCAAGTTATTGTAATCGAAGTTCTAAAGACAACTTTTGATAATCTCTGTTTCCTGTAAAGTTGGCGCCCTTGCACGGTCGCCTAGATGGTTGAACTACTTACTTTCAAAACACGGCAAATGACATTCTTGACCCCCGTGTCGGGCACTACACGTATGTGCCGGGTGTTTGAAGGGCACCGGAAGACATCCATTAGCACAAGCCCTACTCTGATGACCTACCGCCTTCAGGAGCCCGACACTCGGCAAGGGGAGTTTATTGTTTGCGGGGTTATCAGCTCCTGGCGGGGCATGTCATGTTTGTGATAGCTGACGGCTGTTGGGGGGTAAGGAGTTATTAAGGGGAACTCATGCACAAGAAATGGGATTTATTTTTATTTACATTTTCGAACAGTTAGAAAGGAGTCAATTGAGAGAGAGGAAAACGTGTATTCGCAAACTTTGTTCTACGATAACATTTATTTTCTCCATTAAACAGCAGCTAAGAATTCCGAGTTCAGGCAATGACTGGCTTTGGTGCGCATCATCTCAAGAAATCTGGGGCGTACACTACAGTCAAACCTCTCATAACGAGATTAATTTGTTCCAGAGTCTTACTCGTTAAGCGAAACACTCGTTATACAAAAACAATTTCTCCCATACACATCAATGTAAAATACTATAATCAACAATTTCTCCCATACACATCAATGTAAAATACTATAATCAACAATTTCTCCCATACACATCAATGTAAAATACTATAATCAACAATTTCTCCCATACACATCAATGTAAAATACTATAATCAACAATTTCTCCCATACACATCAATGTAAAATACTATAATCAACAATTTCTCCCATACACATCAATGTAAAATACTATAATCAACAATTTCTCCCATACACATCAATGTAAAATACTATAATCAACAATTTCTCCCATACACATCAATGTAAAATACTATAATCAACAATTTCTCCCATACACATCAATGTAAAATACTATAATCAACAATTTCTCCCATACACATCAATGTAAAATACTATAATCAACAATTTCTCCCATACACATCAATGTAAAATACTATAATCAACAATTTCTCCCATACACATCAATGTAAAATACTATAATCAACAATTTCTCCCATACACATCAATGTAAAATACTATAATCAACAATTTCTCCCATACACATCAATGTAAAATACTATAATCAACAATTTCTCCCATACACATCAATGTAAAATACTATAATCAACAATTTCTCCCATACACATCAATGTAAAATACTATAATCAACAATTTCTCCCATACACATCAATGTAAAATACTATAATCAACAATTTCTCCCATACACATCAATGTAAAATACTATAATCAACAATTTCTCCCATACACATCAATGTAAAATACTATAATCAACAATTTCTCCCATACACATCAATGTAAAATACTATAATCAACAATTTCTCCCATACACATCAATGTAAAATACTATAATCAACAATTTCTCCCATACACATCAATGTAAAATACTATAATCAACAATTTCTCCCATACACATCAATGTAAAATACTATAATCAACAATTTCTCCCATACACATCAATGTAAAATACTATAATCAACAATTTCTCCCATACACATCAATGTAAAATACTATAATCAACAATTTCTCCCATACACATCAATGTAAAATACTATAATCAACAATTTCTCCCATACACATCAATGTAAAATACTATAATCAACAATTTCTCCCATACACATCAATGTAAAATACTATAATCAACAATTTCTCCCATACACATCAATGTAAAATACTATAATCAACAATTTCTCCCATACACATCAATGTAAAATACTATAATCAACAATTTCTCCCATACACATCAATGTAAAATACTATAATCAACAATTTCTCCCATACACATCAATGTAAAATACTATAATCAACAATTTCTCCCATACACATCAATGTAAAATACTATAATCAACAATTTCTCCCATACACATCAATGTAAAATACTATAATCAACAATTTCTCCCATACACATCAATGTAAAATACTATAATCAACAATTTCTCCCATACACATCAATGTAAAATACTATAATCAACAATTTCTCCCATACACATCAATGTAAAATACTATAATCAACAATTTCTCCCATACACATCAATGTAAAATACTATAATCAACAATTTCTCCCATACACATCAATGTAAAATACTATAATCAACAATTTCTCCCATACACATCAATGTAAAATACTATAATCAACAATTTCTCCCATACACATCAATGTAAAATACTATAATCAACAATTTCTCCCATACACATCAATGTAAAATACTATAATCAACAATTTCTCCCATACACATCAATGTAAAATACTATAATCAACAATTTCTCCCATACACATCAATGTAAAATACTATAATCAACAATTTCTCCCATACACATCAATGTAAAATACTATAATCAACAATTTCTCCCATACACATCAATGTAAAATACTATAATCAACAATTTCTCCCATACACATCAATGTAAAATACTATAATCAACAATTTCTCCCATACACATCAATGTAAAATACTATAATCAACAATTTCTCCCATACACATCAATGTAAAATACTATAATCAACAATTTCTCCCATACACATCAATGTAAAATACTATAATCAACAATTTCTCCCATACACATCAATGTAAAATACTATAATCAACAATTTCTCCCATACACATCAATGTAAAATACTATAATCAACAATTTCTCCCATACACATCAATGTAAAATACTATAATCAACAATTTCTCCCATACACATCAATGTAAAATACTATAATCAACAATTTCTCCCATACACATCAATGTAAAATACTATAATCAACAATTTCTCCCATACACATCAATGTAAAATACTATAATCAACAATTTCTCCCATACACATCAATGTAAAATACTATAATCAACAATTTCTCCCATACACATCAATGTAAAATACTATAATCAACAATTTCTCCCATACACATCAATGTAAAATACTATAATCAACAATTTCTCCCATACACATCAATGTAAAATACTATAATCAACAATTTCTCCCATACACATCAATGTAAAATACTATAATCAACAATTTCTCCCATACACATCAATGTAAAATACTATAATCAACAATTTCTCCCATACACATCAATGTAAAATACTATAATCAACAATTTCTCCCATACACATCAATGTAAAATACTATAATCAACAATTTCTCCCATACACATCAATGTAAAATACTATAATCAACAATTTCTCCCATACACATCAATGTAAAATACTATAATCAACAATTTCTCCCATACACATCAATGTAAAATACTATAATCAACAATTTCTCCCATACACATCAATGTAAAATACTATAATCAACAATTTCTCCCATACACATCAATGTAAAATACTATAATCAACAATTTCTCCCATACACATCAATGTAAAATACTATAATCAACAATTTCTCCCATACACATCAATGTAAAATACTATAATCAACAATTTCTCCCATACACATCAATGTAAAATACTATAATCAACAATTTCTCCCATACACATCAATGTAAAATACTATAATCAACAATTTCTCCCATACACATCAATGTAAAATACTATAATCAACAATTTCTCCCATACACATCAATGTAAAATATTATAATCCGTTCCATGCTGAAAAAAAATTTCTAATTTTTCAAAAAAAAATTATTAACATTTATTCATGGATAGCGAAGTCAATAGTGCGCTCGCCTCACAAGCTGAGGGGCGTGGAATCGATTCCACGTTAAAGCCACTAAAAATGTTGATGAATGACTTACGCTAAGAAAGTCCTCCGCTGAACTGGAGAGGGATGGGCGCCGCCAGGTCTATCAAGCCCGAGAATGTTCTAATGGAAACATTAGAACCCCCTACGACTATGGGGTTATAACGACCACGAGGTTATGGGACTTTTAAAAAAAAATTCAAATAAAATTACTTATGAATTGTTAAAGTTAAAGAGTGAAACAACTTGAATACAATTTAGATTTGAAACAAAAAAACAACGTAAACAAAAATATGAATTTATGACAAATAATAATTCCTTTTTTGACTAGAAAACTGTTAAAGACATTTATTTTTATTTTTTTTCCGACGCTTCAAAATTTGACGAAAATGTGTCGTAACCGCTTCGTAGACATTCTTGACACTCCATTTGAAGCATTCATCTCCTTAATTTTTATTGAGAATAGTGCAGATCGTTGATGTTGGTCGATTGTAGTTGCGCGCTAGATGAGCCACATTGTTCTTTTTTTTTCTTTTTCAATTGTTTTTTGTTTCATTTCAACAGTTATTTATTTTTTCTCTCTTATGATTGTCTTCTTGTGTTGTTTTCTTTTTCGAATACATTTTAGCACAGGTTATTACACTTTGCACATAAAAAAAAGTACGAATACTGTCTGAATACAAAATTTGTATTTAAAAAACAACAACAGTTGATCACACACGAAAACAATGCGCTAACAGACTGAGTGCTTCTCACCGAATAATACATCAGGGCTGAAGTGCCGACTCGCTAATGAATTTCCAGGAAAAAGCGACTTTCCTCTCTGCGTCACTCGTTATGTGAATCCTCGCTCGTTAAGGGAGAAATTGTTTCACACAAAAAATTGCTCGATATGCGAAAATCATGAGAGGTTTGACTGTAGTTGGCATTGGTGCTCTCGTAGAATGTTACATCACCTTTCTTCTCTTTTACAGACGCTCCTTCTATACAGAAGATTATTGCGCCCTACGCTTATCTAGTCTTTCAATTTTATTACGATTTCAAATGTTCACAGTGTGTTGGTTTTCCTGATCTGTTCGGGCAACCCATTCCACGCTCGAATTCCTGACGGGAAGAAAAAGAATTTGTGCTGTTTTTTGTTTCATACGGAACAAGAAAAATTGTGTTAGTTTTTATCCATACGTATATCTGAGTGTTGTATTAGATTATCGTCATTTATAAAAAAAAACCGTAAAGCCAATCATTATCTGTTTTGATAAAATACTTGTCAACATTCCAGGTATTATCTTTATTTTGGTTTTGTCCTTTTTTTATTTGGTTTGGTTTGGTTTTTTAGTCTACAATTCCAAAAATGACACAACTTCTTCAAATGTTATGATGTGCACTGCCCTCTACAGTTTTCCCCTCTTCCTGTCGAGAAATTTCACGTCTTTCTTCTCATTCAGTTTACCTGACTTCCATCCACTAACATATCGTGCCCTCCACCTGTTAGTGCCCAGGCCCCCGACCCGAGCTAATGGATCACAACTAATTCTTTCCTGTACAGTGCGCGTGCCTGGATGTGACGTAACGTATGATTTAATACGAGGATCGGCGAGTCAGTCTGAAATGTTTTAGATTAACTTCCATCCAGCGCGGGGATGCCGCGGCACTTAACCCTGTTGTGAGATGAAAAGACCTGAAGCTCTGGGAGACGACGTTATGGCTCCTACGACTATTTCCGTGACACTAACGGGAACAGGTCACCGTCTCATACCTAGACGGCTTGTGTGTGAGTGTGGGGGGGGGGTCGTTATGGCTCCTACGACTATTTCCGTGACACTAACGGGAACATGTCACTGTCTCATACCTAGACGGCTTGTGTGTGAATGTGTGTGTGTGTGTGGGGGGGGTAGTCTTGGGCCCATAGATGTTGCTCAAAAGAAATGATTTTTTTTTAACTCGGTGACAGTCACGTGATCGCTTATATCATTTGTTTATTATTTGTGTTATTCTTTGAACGACGAGTACTTTTACTTGTGCAGCTCGCCGTGAGCTAGGGGTTCTCAGCTTAATTTCAATGGGACTCACTTCGGCTTGCTATTGGAAACATGTCCTTAAAGAACGATCCATATACCGGCACATCATACTATAGACTATAGATACATCCATTCCCTGTAGCACCAGTATCAGTAGTCTGACCGAATAAAACGTAGTTCCGCATATTGACTCCATCAGACAGAAGACTTCAAAGATGTCTGTCTACGCAATGAGTACAGCTGACACCAAAAAGACCCGATCAAAGCGTCACAAAAGAAATACAAATAGTACGTTTTCATTCTCAATCTCATGCATATTTTAATCAGTAGTCTTTCTCAGCGGTTAAAAATAAGTTTATTGAAATGGGGACTTGATATTTTGTATCGGATAAAGTGACGGATCAATCATCTTTATATTTCTTTAAGAGGGCATGTTTGAATACGCATCGCCTATAATACAATTGGTCACCCAGTGTTGGCTTGTCTATGTTCCAGTTCTTATTGACTCTAATACTGTTGGTCTCCGCAGTGTTATTATTGTCCTAGACTTGGACCATTTATCCATAATTAAGTACAAGCGACAAGTCTTGATTTTTTTTCTATTTAATGTTTCCAGCCCCACTGTCAAATCCAGATATCGTTTTTTTTTCGTTTTTTTTCCCCTTTTAGCAATATGTCGGTGACTTCACACCAATGCCCGAGTTCTTTCTGGTGAGAGACGCACGCGAGATGCACTCAGTACGAAATCTACGTGTTTAAGGGAGATTTAAATCAAGCCGCTGATTGTCTGTGTTGCGTGTCCTGTTAAGTCGGACACCTCCAGGACAGGGACTCTCAACCTGGGCCTCGCTGGGGGGTGGTTACTTGAGAGTCGAGGGGTCGGGGGCGCAACTTGTACCCGACGTGTGGAGCAATTTAACTTAGGGGTCAAACTTGACCATGTTGGCGGGATGAGAACCCCTGTCCTAAGGTGGATGCCTGCCTTTAGAAAAACGGTGGAGGGAAAACAAGGTATTGCGGAGTAGAGTTTAGTCGCACGTCAGCGTTTCTAGCGTCCTGTTTCGAAGGTCCTTAAAGTCTTAAATCTGAGTCAATGGTTCTCAAATAAGAAGTATGGGTGTTAGATGTGTCAGTATGCGGAAACTATTAAACGTTTTTGTTGTTTTTATGTTTGTTTGTTTTTTAAAGAAATTTTAGATTTATAAATTAGATGGCAGTTGTTGCCATGTAATGTGTATTATCAGTAGGATTGCATCCTTGTTGAGTTATTGGAATTTGTTACACTCGTTATGTTCTCACAATCGTCATCTAAGCTACGAGAAAGAGGTGACGTAGTTTTTCCCTTGTCTTGAAGTAGAGGAGACAAAGGTAATTAACTTGTTCCCTTGTTTTGAACTAAAGGAGACAGAGGTGACCAAATGGTTCCCTTGGCTTGAACTTTAGGGACGGACTGATCAAATTGCTCCCTTGTCTTGAACTTAATGGACAGAGGTGACCAAATGCTTCCCTTGACTGTGACCTACATTGAGAAAACCCTCCCTGAGTGTCCCTTGAAGTCAAACCTAGTAGTAGAGCTTCCCAAATTATGGTGCCCTTGACTTGTATCTAAGGGACAGAACTGACCGATTTGACCGACACCGCTGTCTCCGCATCATTATGCCAGCAGCCTAGGTCGGCAGCTCATCCCCTGATTGCCTGGTCAGCGAGCTATCAGTGAGGCTACCAATTAGATTTGGGAAACGTCGAGGCGGGGGGTGGGGGGGTAACATTCTTTCCCCACAGGCACTGGTAACTGAAATATGTGTGGAAATAGTGACGAGTTCTTGTTTTACCGTTGAAGACCAACTAGACCAGTGGTTCCTAACCTTTTGGGGTCCATGCACCCCTTCAGATGCCCAAACAAAGTTCATGCACCCCCTCGTGAAAACTTGCAGAAAATGTATAATAAACTAGGTTTATTTTAGGAACATAACAGTTTTGACAATAGGCAACATGGGAATTTAATCAGAGATCTGCTGCTTCTTATGAGCAATCGGCGATTTAAATCTGGGGACTGTTTTGGACAAAGCAGCTATCATTTCATCCCCTGCATTCAACTTATTCCTTTCCTTGGTTTTAATCGTCAAAGGTGTGGAGATTCCTGCTTCAAAGAGATAGGTTGTGGCAAATGGAAGTAGAGTCAGTAATGCCCTCTTGGCTAGTTGTGGGTAGGAATCTAGCTGAGCGCACCAAAATTCAATCAAGGTATTGCAACTGAAGGCACTCCTCAGTACTTCTCTGGTTCTCAAATCAATCAGGTAATCTTTAGCAAGGTCACTGTCATCAATGTTGTCCAAGTCACAGAGAAATGGATTGCGAATCCAAAGTCTTTCCTGGCAATTTCTTGACAGAAATACCCATCAAAGGACCTTTGCAATATTGAAAGAAGCTCTGAAATTTACCCTTTGATGTTGTCAGGCTTCCCTCATTGCTTCCTTCTGCAGCAGATATTGCAACTTCATCCAAGAGTGGAAAGTTGGCCAAGTTGGACATTCCTAGTCGTCGCTGGATTAGTGGCACATTGTTAAGAAAGGCTTGCAATCTCTCAGTAGCATCCATTACAGTTACAGCAGGTCCTTGGAGAGATGTGTTCAACTCATTCAAGATGGTGAAGATGTCAGCCAGGTATACCAAGTAATGAATGAAATTTGGACAGTCAAACTTGTCAGGAAGGTCACTCTCTTTTTCTCGCAAGAAAATGGCAAGGTCAACTCTCAGTTCTACTAACCGAGAAAGTATCCGTCCCCTGGACAACCAGCGCACCTCAGTTTGGTAGAGCAGAACTTCATGCTCAGAGCCCACCTCCTGACAGAACAACTTAAAGAGGCAGTGGTTCAAGGCATGTGAGCGGATAAAATTTACAACTTGGACTACAGTAGAAAGAACTGACTTCAAGGTTGGAGGTAGATTTTTGCATGCCAGGGCCTGACGATGAAGGATACACTGTGTAGTAACAATATCTGCAATTTCATTCTTTACCAGTGCTAAAAATCCTGACTTATTACCGAGCATGGAGTGAGCACCACCTGTACAAATTGAAGAAATTCTTGACGTCCAGTCAAACTGGTTTTCAGTGAAGAATATCCTGACTAGCTGCTGCACATCAGAAGCTTTGCTAGTAGCTAGGAGTGGCTTACAAAAGAGAAATTCCTCCTTCAGCAATCCACTGTGAACATATATCTCACAAATGCAAGAATCTGACTGCATTGTGCTACATCAGTGGATTCATCCAGCTGCATGCTAAATGGAAAAGGACTGCTTCTCATCTTGCACAATACTTGATGCAGAATGTCTGCAGCCATGTCACTAATCCTGGAATGAATAGTGTCATTGGACAAATGAACTTTCTGAACCTGCTTCCTCTGCTGCTGACTGGTGACCACACGCTTCTTGTTTTTTGCAATAAGATATGCAACCTTGAATGATGCCTCCAGTGCAGGTTTATGTGACAAAGAAAATCTTGGTCAAGGTACCTGAGGTCAAGAAGGGAGGTCTATTCTGCTTGAAGACCTCGACACTTTCCTTGGAATTGGATGGATGGACTTTCTCCAAGTGCTCTCGTAGTCTAACAGGCTTCATGTTGTCATTGCACAGGATTTTTCGACAGTGGAAGCACTGAGGCTTTTGTGTTCCATCTCTCTCTCTCTCTCTTTTTATATTTATTAACGATTTTGAGGGGGTGATGACAATCGGAAAGTCGTACCAGTCACAGGCAAATTTTTAACCTACGAAGTTGATGTTTTTAATGACCGTAATGGGATGCTCAACTAAAGATTTTAGGTTTCAAAGACGAATATTGACTTACATCTAACGTTTTTAAGACCGTTGCGTGTACCGAGCGATAAAAGTGAAGGAAAAAAATCCCAACGTTTACATCCGCTCAAAACAGTTAGAGGGTCACCGGAAGCCATATATCTGACGTATTTGATGATTAAATTATTTTTAGAAAACTGTGGCGTAAACAATACGAAATTCCGAGGAACATGCGCGAACGAGTATCAAAAGGGTTGTAAATGGGCTCCATTTGACGCTGCATGCCTCGCTTATGGTTTACATTTTCAGATTATCAGTTTTTCTTTCTTTTTTTCCCTTCTGTTTCTTTTCTTCCTCTTTTTCTTTTTTTTTCCGCTGAATGGTTCATGCACCCCCTGGAACCTGCTCATGCACCCCTTGGGGGTGCATGCACCACTGGTTGGGAACCCCTGAACTAGACATATGTGACTCACATAGCTGGATTGTCTTCCAAAACCTTCTTCTTTTTAACGCTATTTCCCTTGTGAATTGCGTTTATATATTTGAAATGTCTGGCCCGTCTTTTCGAGCTTTGAACAGCAACTCGTCCTGAACCATACCAGATAGAGAGGGTTCGGGTCTTTTGCAAATATGTTAAGGAGGTCCCAAGTTTGTGCATGGGCCAAAAAAAGTACCGAATGGCTTTACTGGATTTCCTGGAAAATAAAAATAAAAACGAATAAAATATCAGTATTTTTAGTTATAGACGAAAGGAATCTTGAGAAGAAGTTATAGATGGAAAGAATCTTGAGAAGTTATAGATGGAAAGAATCTTGAGAAGTTATAGATGGAAAGAATCTTGAGAAGTTATAGATGGAAAGAATCTTGAGAAGTTATAGATGGAAAGAATCTTGAGAAGAAGTTATAAACGAAAGGATTCTTGGGAATAAGTTATAGACGGAAAGAATCTTGAGAAGAAGTTATAGACGGAAAGAATATTGAGAAGAAGTTGTAGACGGAAAGAATCTTGAGAAGAAGTTATAGACGGAAAGAATATTGAGAAGACGTTATAGACGGGAAGAATCTTGAGAAGAAGTTATAGATGGAAAGAATATTGAGAAGAAGTTATAGACGTAAAGAATCTTGAGAAGAAGTTGTAGACGGAAAGAATCTTGAGAAGAAGTTGTAGACGGAAAGAATCTTGAGAAGAAGTTATAGTCGGAAAGAATCTTGAGAAAAAGTTATAGAAGGAAAGAATCTTGAAAAGAAGTTATAGACGGAAAGAATCTTGAGAAGAAGTTATAGACGGAAAGAATCTTGAGAAGAATTTATAGACGGAAAGAATCTTGAGAAGAAGTTATAGACGGAAAGAATCTTGAAAAGAAGTTATAGACGGAAAGAATCTTGAGAAGAAGTTATAGACGGAAAGAATCTTGAAAAGAAGTTATAGACGGAAAGAATCTTGAGAAGCTCTACTCTCTCATTTAATTTTAAATTTTTAAATCCTTCGTCAATATTTTTTCCAGGTTTTCTCTGTTATGTTCCGCGACTCAACATTAGACATTTACAGTTTAACATATACAATTTAAAATTTACATTTAAAAATTTACAGTTGAGCATTTACAGTTTAACATATCTAACAGATACCCTAAATCTGTTTGTCCTCCATTTTGCAACTTTGCCTTCAATCTTTACCCAACAGCATGCGCACCAATATGCTATTGTGAAATTGTATATTACCCTTCCACCGACTCCATGTATATTACCCTTCCACCGACTCCATGTACATTACCCTTCCACCGAATCCATGTATATTACCCTTCCACCGACTCCATGTACATTACCCTTCCACCGACTCCATGTACATTACCCCTCCACCGACTCCATGTACATTACCCTTCCACAGACTCCATGTATATTACCCTTCCACCGACTCCATGTATATTACCCTTCCACCGAATCCTGCCATCACTACCGCCCCATGGCTACCACCATCCACCGACCCTCACCAACTCGCGTGTAGGTCTTGTATGAGCCTGTTTCCTGACAAATGAGTGCCCTCTGAGCCAATCATTAGTGTGGTGTCTGTCAGTGAGACGGGGCAAGGAGTAGGGTATGTCAGTGAGACGGGTCAAGTTCGAACTAATCCTTGCACTCACTTTCCCGTCTCCATAGATCTCAACTTCTCGTCTGCTGTCTTTTCCCAGCCAGTTATTCATTTTTAAATCCCTTATATTAGCTTCACCGTCTTGTCTGTCTGTCGTGTCACACTTACGAGTGAATGGCCATTGTTAATGGATTACGTTGTGTACCTGAATCTGTTGCTGTAAATATATTGCTGACTGAATAAAGGCTTGAATTATCCATTGAACAAGAGTCGAGATTTCGTCTTAATTTATCCAGAACCCAGAACGCAATAGTGGGCTCGAGGTCGGGCGGAAAAAACAAATGTCAAAAATTGACCACCTCCCGTGATGCTATCGAGCTGAAATTTTGCAGTTAGACTTGTGTCACCTAACAATGCATTGTATCAAAATGACCACATCCCCGTCTTTTACAGCAAGGGGATTTCAATCACGTTCAGTCTGTAAATTTTTGTCACGCAATGCGTATTATATTGAACATAATCAATACTTTTATATATGTCTCATATATAAGGGATTTATAGTCAAAAACTTTGTTTTTACAGGTTGTTTAATTTTACTCCCTATGTACACTGACTGGAACTGTCTTACATTATGTCCCCTATATGCACTGACTGGCATTGTCTTACATTATGTCCCCTATTTGCACTGACTGGCACTTTCTTACATTATGTCCCTACATGCACTGACTGGCACTGTCTTAAATTATATCCCCTATATGCACTGACTGGCACTGTCTTACATTATGTCCCCTTTTTGCACTGACTGGCACTCTATTACATTATATCCCCTATGTGCACTGACTGGCACTGTCTTACATTATGTCCCCTACATGCACTGACTGGCACTGTCTTACATTATGTGCCCTATATGCACTGACTGGCACTCTATTACATTATATCCCCTATGTGCACTTACTGGCACTGTCTTACATTATGTCCCCTACATGCACTGACTGGCACTGTCTTACATTATGTGCCCTCTATGCACTGACTGGCACTCTAATACATTATATCCCCTATGTGCACTGACTGGCACTGTCTTACATTATGTCCCCTACATGCACTGACTGGCACTGTCTTACATTATGTCCCCTATATGCACTGACTGGCACTTTCTTACATTATGTCCCTTATGTTCACTGACTGGCACTGTCATACATTGTGTGCCCTATATGCACTGACTGGCACTTTCTTACATTATGTCCCTTATGTGCACTGACTGGCACTGTCTTAAATTATGTCCCCTATATGCACTGACTGGCACTGTCTTACATTATATCCCTTATATGCAATGACTGGCACTGTCTTACATTATGTCCCCTTTGTGCACTGACTGGCACTGTGTTATATTATGTGCACTGACTGGTTTTATTTATACCGTTTGTGCACTGACTGGCTGTGGCTTTTATGTCCCCTGTGTGCAGTGACACTAGCTCTGGCTAATACTATGTCCCCTGTGCCTGTGTGCAGTGACACTAGCTCTGGCTAATACTATGTCCCCTGTGCATGTGTGCAGTGACACTAGCTCTGGCTAATACTATGTCCCCTGTGCATGTGTGCAGTGACACTAGCTCTGGCTAATACTATGTCCCCTGTGTGCAGTGACACTAGCTCTGGCTAATACTATGTCCCCTGTGTGTAGTGACACTAGCTCTGGCTAATACTATGTCCCCTGTGTGTAGTGACACTAGCTCTGGCTAATACTTTGTCCCCTGTGTGCAGTGACACTAGCTCTGGCTAATACTATGTCCCCTGTGTGCAGTGACACTAGCTCTGGCTAATACTATGTCCCCTGTGTGCAGTGACACTAGCTCTGGCTAATACTATGTCCCCTGTGTGCAGTGACACTAGCTCTGGCTAATACTATGTCCCCTGTGTGCAGTGACACTAGCTCTGGCTAATACTATGTCCCCTGTGTGCAGTGACAATGTACTCGCTTATCTTCAGTTAATTTTATTTAATGTTTCACTTACTGGAATATTCTTTCTTTAAAGATTATTGTTAACATACTATTTACACTGGTTCGACTTAGTGGTGAGTCGTTGATTACATGATCACTATGATACACGGGATAAAAAATATTTGATTTATCAACAAATATTGAGCTCTTTCGAGAAAACCTACCTTTTTTCTATTATTTTTTTTATAAATCTTGCTTTTATCTTGCTAGTAGACAGAATATTTAATATTATTTTTGCCCGGGTCGTTCATAGCACGAAAATCAAATTAATTGTCCTTATTTTAAGCTAATTTTTTTTTAATATTCTGCTTTGGACGTTTTTTTGAAAGAATGCCAACCTGTAGAGCAGTGAAGACAGTACACATGCAGAAAGCGACAAGGGTAACAGGCCTCACTGAGGATCAGAGGGTTGCAGGGCCGGATTTAGTCTTCATGGGGTCCTAAGCTATTGGAGATATGTAGGCCCTTTTGAAGTCCAGATACTCTATGTCAATGCCAAAAAAGGGAAATATTAATGGAAACGAAATTCTGGGGGGGGGGACCCAAGAAGTCGGGGCCCCTAAGCTATAGCTTGTTGGACAAATATGTAAAGCCAGCACTGGATGGTTGGATGACGTTCAGAAAGACTTACAGCAGCTGGGGGTCTGGGTTTGGAGGTGGAAGGCCAAGGATCGGTCATAATGGGCAGTCACTGGGCAGGACAAGGCCGGCCCCATATGGGTTGGAGTCAATGTTCCATTTAAGCTGTGCGGCTGCGCAGATATCTGACTGACGCCACGCAGCAGTTTAGAATTACCGCGCATCTAATTTTGGTAAAAATATTGCACACAAAAAATGGATGCTGTGCAAGATTTTTTTTACTTTGCACACGGACCAACGAACCTTGGAGGGAACATTGGACTTGGAGCCCCCAAAGCCAAATTGATGATATGGTGTTGGTGATTTGGAAGTTTAAACCGCAATGGTGTCGCCTCAGGCTGTCGGTGCTTAACTTTAATGTGTTGCAACAATATCAGCTGACCTTACGCGCACGGTCTGTTTCCCCATCAAATGTTGACTGATGCGCGATGCCTCGGTGTTGACAAGAACAGGGACATGACATCGGCCTCTGAGTTCCGCAACAAAAGAACCACACGGATTATAGTTTATTTTTAGTCGTCTTAAAACGTCCACCCTCACCCCCCGAAAACCTCCCGTGTACCCCCCCACCCCCAAAATGAGGTAACAATCTTACGCTTACTTTTCAAACTCTGAATCTCGCCGGCATCCCCCCACCCCTCCCCCAACCTTTTCTAGCTCTCCCCGCGTCTATTATATTTGTGCTTGACGTCACCGGCCTTTTCTTTTTATTGACAGAGTCATAAATGAAGACCAGATTGATCTCCCTTGTTGTAAACTAGCCAGGCACGCGATACATGCTTAAAGCTGGGGGAAATTGTCTTATTGGCTGGAGTACGCGGGAAATTGTCTTATTTTGTGGAGCACGGGGAAAATTGTCTTATTTATCTATCTATCTCTCTCTCGCTCTCTCTCTCTCTCTCTCTCTCTCTCTCTCTCTCTCTCTCTCTCTCTCTCTCTCTGGATTTTTTTTCTCGCTTTCCCTCTTTGTCTCCCTCGCTCGATCTCTTTCTCTGGCTTTTTTCCTCGCTTTCCCTCTCTCTGTCTGTCTCGATCCGTCTTTTCCTCTCTTCCTCTATCTCTGTCTCGTATCTCACTTGCTCTCTTCCTTTTATTTCACACACTCTCTCTCTCCCCTCTCTTCCTCTGTATCTCTCTCTGTCTTCTCTCTTTCTCTGGATACTGTATATCTGTATCCTTTCTTCTCTTCCTCTGTATTTCTCTTATATCTGTATCCTTTCTTCTCTTCCTCTGTATTTCTCTTATATCTGTATCCTTCCTTCTCTTCCTCTGTATTTCTCTTATATCTGTATCCTTTCTTCTCTTCCTCTGTATTTCTCTTATATCTGTATCCTTTCTTCTCTTCCTCTGTATTTCTCTTATATCTGTATCCTTCCTTCTCTTCCTCTGTATTTCTCTTATATCTGTATCCTTTCTTCTCTTCCTCTGTATTTCTCTTATATCTGTATCCTTCCTTCTCTTCCTCTGTATTTCTCTTATATCTGTATCCTTCCTTCTCTTCCTCTGTATTTCTCTTATATCTGTATCCTTCCTTCTCTTCCTCTGTATTTCTCTTATATCTGTATCCTTTCTTCTCTTCCTCTGTATTTCTCTTATATCTGTATCCTTCCTTCTCTTCCTCTGTATTTCTCTTATATCTGTATCCTTCCTTCTCTTCCTCTGTATTTCTCTTATATCTGTATCCTTCCTTCTCTTCCTCTGTATTTCTCTTATATCTGTATCCTTCCTTCTCTTCCTCTGTATTTCTCTCGCTCCGTCTCTCCCTCTGTATCTCTCTCTCTCTCTCTTTCCTTCTCTCCCTCTGTATCTCTCTCTTTCCCTCTCTTCCTCTGTATCTCTGTCTTGCCATCCCTGTAATATCGTATTGCTATATGTATGTCCATCCTACCGCCGTATTGATGCCATGTGACACATGATATTGATGGGTCGTGGTGGCTGGCGGGAGGCGAGGGGTAGGAGGTGAGCTCTGTAAGGGTTGGTGTTGGCGGTCAGCTAGTGTGTGAGTGGTAGTGTGGGTGGGGGAGGGGCCAATGCGGTGCAGTGTGGCTTTGACTTGGTCCTGGCCCTTGACGTCCCAGCTGACAATTGTGCAGACAGATAACCGATATATCACTCACTTGTGTTTGCAGAAATGTGTGTCTCTTGTCTGTAGGTAACTGAGACAAATATCTGATCCACTGGTCCTCACACTGTGGGAGACAGTCTCTTGTCTGTAGGTAACTGAGACAAATATCTGATTCACTGCTACTCACACTGTGAGAGAGAGTCTCTTGTCTGTAGGTAACTGAGACAAAAATCTGGGCCGACGGTCCTCAAACTGTGGGGGGAGTCTCTTGTGTGCAGGTAAGTAAGGCAAATATCTGGGCCGATGGTCCTCACACTTTGGTAGTTTCTTCTAGGTATGCTACCGAGACAAACGCCCATCCACTTGATTCGTAAACTATGTCTTAGGGCATGCCATCGATCGCACTTACAACTGTCGTAACGTCCGCACAGACCGTTGCTGATAAAAGGATATTGTAAAAGTAAAGTGATTATCTTAAGCCCTTGAATTACTTTTAGCTATGCTTCTAAAAATCTAATTTCGAGC